>JAHQIW010003048.1:0-65799 GCA_019055375.1 Parelaphostrongylus tenuis
GTACTGAGTTGTCAAATTTTAACCGATGCTTTCCGGAAGCTGTTTAATCGCAGATCATCTAAACAGGATTGTTTCATAGCATATTTCTAGGTGGACCGTTATATAGTAGGCGTCAGCTCACTTACACGTTGCTAGAGTCCATGTTGAAAAAACAATGGCAGGTCATTTTCATCGGTGCGGTGTTTCACCTCAAGTCAAGCGGCAGGATCGCGCCTCGAGAGCGGCGCTTTAGGATGGCAATACACTCTGCACTGAAATGTGGATATATTGACATCACTTAAGGGAGTTCAATCGTCAGTCAATTGCAGAATATTACAGAGATTTCAGTAAGGCTACCTTTTGGCTGGGACATGTCAAAAAAGCAATTAATCGAAGGTCAAAAATAATACTTCATATTGCCATGCAATGCATTTGATCAGTAACTCAAAGAATCTCCTCATTACCAGCGAATTTGAAAGGTTACGATTTCTGCAGAGATGTTTAAAAAGGCTTTATCCTAGTGCATTAGGTTTCCAAAAAGCTCTTACCACTTTCGCCTTTTAATATAATTCTAGCAATTAGATTGCTTGGTTCTGGTGCGATTCAATTTCGCATTTTCTTGAACACTTTAGTGTACAACATTTCTACATTTGCTTCAAGATGGAGCTCGCCGCAAGCTCTATTAATCCTGCTCTCACCTCCACTAGCATTTTCTCCTACGCGCTTTTCCTTTATGAGTAGAAAGCGAATTTGTTCCCCAAAAAGCTCCATCTTGTAGCGAGTTTGAGCAAGTTGTATATTGAGATGTTCGCAAGAAAATGTGCAACTGAACAATATAAAAATCATGCACTTTTATTGCAAAAATCATATCAAAAACCATAACTGCACAAACTTTTCACAGAACGCCATTACTAATTTTTTTAAATTAATTGTTAATACTATCAGTTGTAAGAAGGAGTTATGCCTTAATAGAAATTTCGAGTAAGCAGTTCTATTATACCTGCAGATGAAGACTCGAAAATCTGATTTTCACTCGCTGGGGAACAATGACAATGAGGAGGTCGATGACAAAGCCGAGCCGATGAAGAGCAATATAGTATACCCAATGATGTAAAGCGATGTGCAAAACAGTTTCGTCGGCGGGACTCGAACCTGCATTCCATCAATCCGGGGCTGCGGGAGGTATTCAATCCTTTGCACTTCCGACGTCTCTTTTGACTTCACTCTTTCTACACTATAACTCATATATCTGTCAGCAAGCAACCATCAACAGTTTGGCCCAGGTAGCCGCTGTCAACATTGCACACAGTCACGCCGAGTGATTTCGGATGTATATGTGATCAACAAGAATTCTTTTTATTCAACGACATTCTAAACTAGCAGGCCAAACCTTTGATGATTGCTTGCTGACAGACATCTCTTTGCGGACTGTCATTATGACCCTCAATTGATTATCGCTTATGAAAAGAGGCTGCAACTTCATTAAGGACAATCAATCAAGAGCTCCAAGTGCTCAAGTGATCATGCAAGCATTATTATTACATACATAATGTCCATAAATGTCTAAATCTATAGACCTAACTATTAGTGCTCAACATTTGAGCTTTAAAAGACTTGGCTTTTGCACAATCGAATGTTATTTAGAGCGCGTGATCGTAGTCTCCAAATGTAAGTCACGTAATCTACAATATCCTCCTCTCCCACATAACTAAACAGGATAACTTAATAGAGAAGGCAACCCAGGAAGTAATACCAAAATTTCTATCAATTTCAAGACCATCTTTGGAAAAAGGACTAGACATAATATCAAATATTTTATGAAAATGCCATGCTTAGAAAACGTATTCTGAACAAAACTGCGGTGAATGTATCTTTTTGAAACGTGTGCAGAGGACCCGCAGCAAACGAAAATCCTCAAATTAGGAGAACATGCACTTCGTTTTACTTAAAAAGGATTAAGCTCGGTGATGATCAGTCTCTAGCGGATGGATCATGCATTCGACCGCATTCATGACATTGGATAGTTGACTGAATGCACATCTGTCTTTCACATTAACTTGTGATGACGAGCCAATAAGGTGGCTGAACATATATCCGATCTGTAGAATACTATGCGGTGGCCCATCGATGTGTTTTAGATCACTGTCACATCACCCCCCCCCCGGACAAGTCTAGACCAATTTGCCAACCGCTGGAGAGATGGGAAGGATTGATGAGTCCGGGACGCGGGCTCGAAAAACGACCACGTGTGTGCTGCAGAACACCTTTTACCACTGAGTCACACGTGCCCTCGTTATATTTGATAATTTATTGTAGAGGTGTGGTTCAGGAGAATCAGATCTTCGTCATATTTTAAAAACACAATGTTGAATACCTGTAAAAAAACTCTAGACAAATTAGTTGGTACGATTTATAGCATGAGGATTATGTAAGAAGTTCCAGCGAGCAATTTTTGGAACATAGGCGAGTTCATAAAAAGTTCAGTGACTATCCATGAAATGAGGATCTTCGCCCCATTGCCACCTTTTGAAACACCATTTGCAGTAATGAAGTAAACTCTCGTACAAACTTCAAATCTCGCCGAGTAACTCATCCGCACAGCAGTTTGAATTCATGATAAAAATGTGACAAAGAGTCGTATGAAATACGAAATAAAAAGGCAACAATAGTTCTGCAGCTGCGCTATACTATCATAATGTGGAGGTCATTGAACATTCATCACATTGCATCTATAAATCGCAACTGCGTAGAATGTAGCTCTGACTCTAACTCAAAAGCTCATTCGCCTTTCTCTATCAGAGAAAATTTTAAACACGTATTTCTCTTGTCAATCATCTATTTCCTTGTTGAGAGGTAATTGCTTTCGACAGAACAATGTGGAAGGACATTCTTCGTTTTCCAATGGATCAAGATTAAGCAACTGATATTCTAAAAAAAGATGTGCAAAATGATTCCCAATTGAATGTTTATCTCTTGTTAGTAAACGATGCATAAGTCTTGCGAGCAATGAAGTTATAAAAGTTGTTCAAGTGATAACATTGTCTTTGTCCAATGTCTTAGTATATTTTCATCTTATTTGTTCGCGTTTATCTCTCGACTCTTGTTCTATTTTTTGATTTTTTCGTACGCCCGTCTATTAGTGCTCCAAACTGCCTTATTGGAAAGAAGAGTAGTGTGTGCAAATTCGACATAACTTTAACCGCTTTTCTGATGAATTTATAATGATCTAAAGTAAACATGAAGGAAGTGTAAATCCCAGAATCTGCTATCTACCAATTCTCGCAGTGTTCAATGGTTCCCAGATCTTCTTCTAACGTTTCGGGGACCACGTGCCACGAAATGTAACACGCCGTGACGTCGCATCTCACTCTTGTTTACTGTAAATACGACGTCGCGTCTCAGAGCAAGGCAAGCGGGCAACATCCAGAAGCCGATCGTACCTGCACATGGTACTTGCCTACGACTGCCGCGGAAGCAACCAACGCGACGCCGCCTGCTCTTGACGGTGGTCTCTAGATGGTAAATAAGCCCAGCACGATGTCGCTACAACAAAATTTGATTCAAAAAACTGAAGCTTTGGTGGATTTTACACCTTAGAACCGGGAGAAACCAAATTGTCCACAACTCAGTCAACCAGGCATGTCCATTACTTGTTATTTTATTATTAAAATAATGCGTTTGATTTATCAAAAAGGAACTGTAAACTGGGAAAGGAGATCCAGTTAGTTTCATTGAATCAACAACCTACTTCTCTTAACACAGGTATCACCAGTCAAGAATGGTGTCTTCTATAATTCAGCTGGCACCAGGAGGTTGTTAGATATGATTTTGTCAGGCAGCGTCTCAATATCATCGTCTTTTTCAGAGACGATGATTCGAATTGATTGTCCACACTCATTCTTTTCGTGGCCTTCGTTTTCGCTGTCGTTTAGGTCAAATCCTCTGGAAGCCGCGAAGAAGATCTCACTTGGCGATCTACTTATATACAGGATGGTTCATATAATAATTACCCTTAATAGTGATAGCGCACTTGTTTTTTTAGGGCAAACACTGACTGATAATGACTCCGATTCATGTGGAATAGATTAGCAGATGAGGAGAAGTATGTTATCACTTTCATCGAGTAGTTAGCACGCAAACGATCCTGTATATGGACATCGTCGAGTGAAGTTCTTCATTCGAGCAGTGCTCCACCGCAAAAGATTCAACTCGATTGACAACGAAGATGAAGACTCACAAAAAGACACGCGAGTGGACAACTGACTGGAATTGTTGGTTCTGGAGACTACGAAAACGCTGCAATATGAGCCAGGAAAATCTTATTTATCATTTTTATGAAATTTCGTTCTACTTCTATTTTAAGCGTCCGGTCTTCATAATTGTTCGAATCACAGTAGTTCTAGGGATTGAGTGGTCTCCTCGCATTGATCACTTTCTTGAGAACTTCGACAGTTCAGCAGATCTCCATGCAATCTCAGAGATAGCCAAAGTAGAGCGTTCGTTGACTGATTACCTGCCGGATCGGGGCATCAACCTGTCACCGAGCATCACTGACCACTACATGAGTAATGTTGATTGATCTCATAATCATTATTTGATGCAACATGTAACGTGCTTTGGTAGGGCTTTTGTAAGGCCCGATACACGTGTTTTGACCCTACAGTCTCGTCAGTTGGGCAAAACCCGTCGTCTTTTAACCATTTGCTCCCGTCCCCACACTAAGAGGTAGCGACGAGGCTGTACAAGAGCCCATAACCAGACCATATGACATGTTGACTCAAATAGTAATTATGAGATATATTGAAATTTGAGCGTGGTCTTAATAAAACACTCGAAATAAAGGTACAAAGTTGATTGCTTACAGAGTGTGCGAACAACACAAGATGATCTCATCGCATCGAAGAATCTAGATAGTGGGATTTCCCTTAATAGGTGAGTGTTTGGTTAGATCATCGATCTACATCTTCATTAGAATTGAAAAATAACGACTGATAGCGAGTTATATAGTGTGGCATGGGTACGTCATGTTCTCAGTGGGAGGCTAAATCGAAGAAACAGACTTTTCCTTTGTGAAGAAGAAGACATGCTATTCACGAGCGCGAAGGTAATTTTTGTTTTTTGCTTTATCTAATTTTATGAAATAATAGTGCCTCTCACTCTTGCCACATTTACCAGTCACCGGCATAATTCAGCTTTGAGGTTTGACCTTATCAGAAATTGAAAACACGTTCAAAATGGCATTCTACACCCAAACGATCATGTTTTTTGTCGGCATTATTTATTTCAACCATTTTCACTTTTATTTTCCCACTTTTCCCATCCTTTCTTTTTCTCTCCACACTTTTTTGCTCGTTCGATGTTCAACTATTTGTTTTTCCATTCCAGAATGCATGGTGAGTTGAAAAAATATGGACACCTCACAAACTGCTCTAGGTGCTTTCTCGACTTCACGAAGCTCCTTTTATATTTCCATAGTGCTTGAAACTATTATGACGTATATGAAAATTGAGAAAACTTATCTTGATTAACTGACGCGAGGTTAGTAAAGTAGTCATAGTATCAACCTCGCGTCAGCTAATCAAGATAAGTTTTCTCGATTTTCACATATCAATCAATTATGCCGAGGTTTATAGAAAGTCGAACTTTCGAATTATTGTGATGTAGGGAAATTTGAATATGTAAACTTTTTTTCATAGGTAAATTCAGGCAGTTTCATTAATGTATTAACCTAAAAGTAAGGTCTAAAAGAAAAACCAAATAAAATCCAAAAAATGCAGAAGGAACTGTGCATTTTTGGTGCATCGTAAACTTGTTCACCTGAATTTTCGTTCGCCGATGCCATAGACTTTGATGGAGCTCAGTACACTTGTTCTACTGTTTACTTTATTATTTTAATTTCTCTAGCACATGTAATTCTGATTGGCTTTTAAACCTCTCCTATTTAGTGAAGGGCTTTTCCTTTTGTCCGCTCTCCATATCGTAGGAATTCTGTGGAAGCGAGGATAATTGTGTCTTTTTGGAACGCTCATTGAACACTTTTCCCCGGACCTTCACGCCACGTTCATACAGCCTTTGGCGTGCAAAAAGTGCAAACATGAAAGTTAGGAGTGTTAAAATCAGGGAAAGTGAGCATTTAAGCAATAAGTCAACCATTCTTCGTCCTTTTATCAAATGAATTATCAAACTGCATCTTTATGTGGCCGGAGTTTTCGAAAATTGAGCGCATGAAGGAGCTTGCAGCGAAAAAAGATTGAGTGAAATGACTGTACAAAGAGAGATGTGGAAGATACAATGCAAAGACCAACACGAACGCGGCTCCGCGACTGGCTGCGTGCCTCAAGCGGTACGCAATGGATCAGTGTAACTTGCTGTGTTACTTTGACCGATCAACACTGTGATTTGCAAGTTTATTTCTGCTATAAAGCTACAGTAAATATTGGTTGCATAAAAAATGTTCATCTGAAACATATCACAGTCCAGTTTCAGTTTCCGCCGACATTGGCTCTTGCTGAGAAGAAATTTGATCCAAGTGGACGCGATGCCAACATTCGCACCACTCGGTTCACTACACTTTCCCACATTGCTTTCGACCAACTCGCCAATGATGTTTGTGGTCTACACATTTTTTTCTTTCCAAAGTAAACCTCTCTAAATAATAGAGCAGTCCAAATCGAACATGATCCTAAGATTGTCAAGTGTTTATTCGGAACAGCCGTGACCATTACTTCGCCGGCCTTTGGCATACTACACATTTTTTGGTTCCCGGCAGCCGTTGTAGTGCATATTCCCGTTACCTTGTTGCCGACAATGATGCAGTAGACTTTCGCCATCTCAGCTGCAAGAAACCATAAGCCTTAGAAAGACACGTACATCCATTAAAAATCTCATAAAGCTTGAGTCAGCCATTACCGATTTTTTTCTGAGGACAAAAGGTAGTCCCCTTTCTTAAATTTCAATGGTTAACGCGGCGATCCCACCTTCGTCACAGCCTTCTCTATAGTTACGCGGGAGGGATCACCGGTTTTATGTGACACACTTTAAAAAATCAGGAAAAAATCAAAGAAAAATTTCCACAGTGTGTCACTTAAGACCGGTGACCCCTCCCGTATAACTATAGAGGAAACTCTGACGAAGGCGGAGTAGCCGAAATGTTAGCCATCATATTTTGAAGAAGAAAAAGTACCATCTTCGTGCAAGTTTTGATTTTCTAGAAAACAGCACTACATTATTTCCAGAAAAAATATCAAAAACTACAACATATGAGAACACCGAGTTACAGGCTACAACTACAAAGCTAATGCAGTAGTTTTCTTCCTATATTGAGTTATTTTCTAGTGATTCCTTGAAATTCGTTTATCTCCTTGGTACTTGTCTGTTATAAGGTGACAAATAAAAATTCGACTCCTCTCGCTGGACAAGAACTTTTCGTAAGAGTGTTAATAATTATTCGAAAGTTTTTTGAAAAGTTCTATTCAAGCTGTGTCATAAAGAAAACATCTGTGCTCCACAGATCGCAAGACAGACTTGTCTTCTGGAATTATGAGTAACCATATGGCAGCGTTGGTTTCGGTGATTCCAGCGCTTTGTTTCTTTCTGGAAATACTATGTCACTGCAGTGTAGTAACAAAATGAGATTGAGTTTCACATACACGACGTTCATTCCTGGCTAATGTGTGTGTGCTAGAGGAGAGGTAGAGGAGGGAGGGCGGGATACGGCGGTGGGTCGATCGCGTTGGCGCTTTACACATGTGGCGTTTATTTTTATTGTCTAATTTGGGATTTTTTCCCCACTTTGAGAGAAAGTCCGCATCAGACGCATGACTCTGGTACTACAAGATTTCCTCTGCACGTTGATATTCTTGTCGTGAATCCAAGGAATTGTAGTAAAAGCGTACGGCCGGTGTACAACATAGTTTTATTTTAAATTCTAGAAAACTACTGTAAGGTTTTTTTTGAAAAAGGCCATGTGGCGCAGTGTCCAGAGATTTGACTCACTAACACTCGCATGAAACTTTTTTGTCCAGCAAAGGTGGTCGAATTTATATTCATCGCCCTATAACAGATTAATACTATTTGCTTTATTTACAGAATCATGGACACATTTTTGTTCATTGCATGCCTCTTGTTCCTCTGCCTACAATTTTTCAGTGGATAATTGGTATTCAAGGACCCACTCATATCGGCTGATCTGATAAGTAGCTGGCAATGTAATGGATTGTAGTTGATCTGAACACTAAGTTAAACCAAAATGCTTGAGATCAATCGGGAAGGAGTGCGTTGCGAGCTTGGCTTTCAAGGACATCGACAACTTAAAAAAATTTTTTTCAAAGCCGGTAGAGTTTGCTTGAAAGTATCTCTATTCGAAACGAGGCCAAACAAGCCATGGAAGCACTAAAATTCTGAAATATTAGAAAACATCTTATCTCTTACGCCACATTCAATTTGCACAAAAAATATTTGAACTCTTATAAGTGCAAACTTACCGTTTGCATCACAAGGCGTTGCACAAAACCCCTAGCAGCCGCCTCGTCAGGTGCAACACCAGGATAACTGACGATATCTGCTGCGGAAAGTGAACCATGGGAAGAGGCAAAGTTGTGAAGCCCGTGATAATGAAGCTTCTGTTGCTTGCTTCAACGAAAGTTCGTAGTTTTTGTAAACAATAATTAGAGGTTGGATCGCAGTTATAGTTAATTTATTCTTTTCCTTTTGATCCTCATCTTTGTGATCTCTCATGATCTTTTTCAGGGTTTTATTCCCACACTGATTTTTAAACTTTTTCATCAAAATGATCAGTTGAGAGGTCTTGAGTACTGGTGAAATATCGACCTAATTAGGGTTCATAAACAAATATCTATTATTAGGAATATCCACACTACCATAAAATTTTCTATTCATTACCTTGATTCGCAGGAATCACTCCACATCCAAGCACTGTTGAGATTGTGACCAGCAGTAAAATGATAAAAGAATTGGTTGACAACCTAGCCATGCTTGTAAGAAGATTCATTCATGGCTCTCCAAAATATAGGCAAATACCGTCGTCACAGATAAAAACAAACATCCCATTTTTAACAACAGATCATTTACAGGACAAGAGCGGAATTGAATATTAACACTCAGACGAGGGTGACGTCGCCTTTTCAGCTCCTTGATTTTTCCAAGCGCTCTAAGGGCTCCACAACCCGTTCAGTTCATGGTAAATCTTTCAAAACAAATTTATGACAAAGTCTTCTGTTTTAAAGCACAAGGAAATCACTTAGTTATGAGAAATGAGTGTCAAATTCGTATTGAACACAAGGTACAGATATCACCCAAGCAAATTGTTAGCAAATGCACCATCTTCACGGGCGACACGGCTCATATTCGAGTCTCACCATTTCGTTTGTTATTCTACGACATAAAATCTTTACTTTCTCAAGGATGAAATGTGCAATCGAGACAACATTGCTCGAGTGTATATGAGAAGTTTCTAATGACATAGACTGAGAAAAACGAAGCACGGTTTCTGCTGCGGAACGTATTTTGTAACGAATTTTTGAGAAGGGAAAATCACGTTTGTGAATTTTTGACATTCTCATTAACGTCACCCATTGGCTACGGAATCGGCAAACCAAAAATTACACGATTGCACTGCTTTCACAAAACTGGCGAGGTCTGAGATGACTCTAAGAATCAATCAATTTGAGAAAGCGAAAAGGAAATTGCATCAGACTTGGTGTTAGATGGACAACTGCATGAAGGCATTGGATCTTGTCGTGAGGGAGAAAAAATTCTACATCTTTGTAAAGCTGCCAGTGTATCGAGATGGAAAACTATTTTTGAGATTGTAAAGGACACGACTGACGTGACAATGATGCCTTATATCTAGGACAAAAAGACTAGCAGATCCCGCTACAGCTCAATTTTTTTTACACCCAATCATGTATTTTTAGCCTTTGATCTGCTTATCGAGAACATTGCTGTTGTGATAGCTTGTACTTTCTCACCAATCTGTACAACAGCGAAGACTTTACACAATAATATCGAAGAGCTATGGGCAATCAGCTCACAGTAATGCACCTTCTAAGGAGATAGTGACACGATACGTTAGTCAAATAAACTTATCACCGATCTCAGTTAGCCTAATAATCCAAGAGAACCTTGATCATTTATGTTGAGGACGAAAGTTAGTTTCAAAATTATTACGATGACTGACTACTGGTTGGCAATAGGATACTCCACCATTTCCAATCCTGACTTTACGATCATTCGAATCTGCAGCTCATGAACCAATCATGGAAAGAACGTCCAATATCTTTCTTGAGCTCATCTATAACATCACTCGACCACACATGAGACAATACTGCTGAAACGTCGCACATACTCACCCTGTTACTTGCAAGCGAAACTTTCAAAAGCCTTGCATATTAGTGTCGGATATGCTTTCTAAGAACTGGTGGAGAACATCATATGACAGAACGTAGACGAATTTACAGTTTGTTAACAAAAAATGTAACCTCCAATGGACTCAGTATCAACCATAAAATTAGAAAGGACTAAGCTCATATTATCTCAAAATGTAAATCATAGTCTGATACTATTTTTGATTCACTCAAACTCATAACGCCAATGAATCCAAAATATGGTAAAAATCCACAAATGAAACACATTGCATAACTTCAGATGACTTCATTCCCGATCAGGAACTCATCAGGTTGGCCTAAAGTCATTATTCTAGACTAATGCTATGATTACTTTAATTGTTGGATGCAATTTACCTTGACAAGTCAACCATCAAATATGAAATTAATGCTTATTGAAGAAGTCATGTCCGTAACATGGAATGATCAAAGGAAAGCCCTAAATGCTTGAATTCTTTGGGATTGGGATTGATAAAAAGGACCGAGAATCCGTCGCTGAAACCCATTCCTTGGAAACGACATCATGAAAACTTGAAAAAGCTCTTGTAAGCTTACATCAGGAAACCAATGAATATTATATGCACGACCAGTAATATAGCATTTGGAATACGTGCTGTGATTTGCACAACTAGTAAAGATGGACCATCTGAGTATCTGAGTAAGTAATGCTTGAATAAGCATATAAATTATAGTTATATACAGCTAATATGCATTGATATCTTGATCTAAGACACGAAAATTCCGCAGATGCATTGGTGGAAAGCAACAGACAAATTCTCTTTTGATGCTAAACATTTGAACCTCAAATAACTTAACACTAACGCTATCATATATCAATGCCAAATGCTGTAATGTCAACCTCCAAACCTATGGCAACGTATTCTCATCTTTCACCTAAACTAACAGGATCTAAACAATAAAGAAGAAATATCAGAGAAAACTACCGTTTGAAGATGACCTATGGAAGCAAATGACTAGAAACATGGCATCGACTGTTTCTAAAACCTCGCAATAAGCATTCAAAATAATATAGGTATTTATAATAGGTATATATATATATATATTAAATATAGGTATATAGGTAATAAGTATTTGAGTGCTGCTCAACATTCTGAGAATTCCTCAAGCTAGAAGGATCGACACAATAACGAGAATAATAATGCAACATCAAATGGTACGAACGGGAAGGTCAGTTAGTACTTCTCTAATTTGAATCCTCAGCAGAGCGATATAACTAAATCATATATAAATCATATAATAATTCCCTTTCAAGATAGCGGATTGACTGTTATGTTAAGAAAAAGGACGTTCACCGACATGTAGGTAGATTTTAAAAGTGCACTTCCACTAAGCTTCCGCGAAAAATGAATCACTGGTTCAACTCCCACCAGAAGTTCAAAAATTTGCAAGTCACTCATTAGTACTGGGTACAATCCCTGTTTATCCTTGGCTAAACGAAGTTAAACCCTTTGCACGTACAACTGCTACATTTGCTAGGTTTGAGTGTATACGCCATGTTAGTTTATTAGAATGTTTGTGCATGTCTAATCGATGATAAGTTCACATTTGAGTAAGCGGAAAGTACCTCGCCTAGAGGTAGTCCATAATCAATTAAAGATTCAAGAACGTTGAGTGGTTTCAGAATTTTTGACCCCAGTTGGGAGTTTGACCCGAATTTTACTATCACCAAGAGCGCATAATCTACAACCAACACCACCGCTCTGCTACCATTATTTCTTGGAATAAGCTTGCGAAACTATCAGGAAACGAAGCAGTAGACATAAAGAAATCCTATTGATTATGACAAATTGACGCCAATTCTACATTCAAAGAACAGCCAAATGAATTTCCTATCGAAACTCTTTCACTGAAACGGTGTAAGTGTTAAGATGAAAGATGAGATTACTCCTTGCCCCTTCAACCTTGAATGTGCAACAGCTTGATAAACAAAAAAGAGAGATCACTTCGTTATTACTTGAGCCAACACGTCATGTGGTCTGGTAAAGGGCCCGTGTACAGTCCGATACATGTGTTCGACCTCACAGTCTCGTTATTCACCGAACTCACAGTGTTGTACACTCGACTGGGCTGGGTGTATGCAAGCTGTGCTTCCAATATGCAGTTTTGCGACCGATAGATCTATCGCCTTGACGTGATTAATAGAGTGCAATGCAAATTCTGTTACTTGATTCGGGATTTTTTCTTCGCTTTAAAGGCTCTATATAAAACGTATGACATCGATACTTCAAGATTTCCTCTACAGATTCATGTGCTTGTCGTGCTTCCAGCAAAGTAGCGGGAAAACGCGGGACCAGAGTAAAACATAACTTTATTTTGGAGAGTACAGCAACCACGAAATTGAGCTCTCGAATCAATTCTTATAATCTTATGAGAAGTTGCTGCTCAGCGAAAGAGGTTGTTTCTTTATCCCGCGCCGTCTAATGAGGAAAGTTCGTACTAAAGACAATGAAGAAGCAACGGTATTGATGAGACTGATAGCAAAATAAACGAACAATAATGGTGGTAACACCAGTAGTGAAAAAAAGGATATCAAAGAAGGAAAGAAGGAGCAAAAATGAATACTCGATTTGCTCCCCTCGACCTGCCGCCATGTCTTTTCAATGCCGCAACGCTAGAAATTTTTGCTTGGGTGTAAATGCTTATCGAGAAGTCCCGGGGACCACTTTGTCTCTGATGCTGACCCGGAACGACGGTGGGCATTGTTCCGTAGAAAAATGAACCGCTCCAGGCATCGCTTATTCATCGACCAATTTACATGCTGTAAAAACATAAATGAGAATTACTATGATAAAATCATTAGTAGCAACCATCTGAACAATTCCGGAAAAAGAAAGCAACAAAAAAAAAACAGGTAACAGCAGTTCGACAGTTGCCATGTGCTTAATGTAGAAGTCTCGGCCCTCGAAAACAATGGTCCTCTAGCAAGCTGCCCCGAAAATGTCAATACTGAAGCACAGAACTGACACTGGAGCGTCGAGATGTCATCGAGAACGATAGACGGCGGTGCCTACTTATACTCGGCCATCGATTATCATACCTTTCGTTTCGAGTGTTTTTTCGAGACCACACCTCAGATTTCAATATGCCAGTTAATCATTTCTAAGCCACGCATGTCATGTGGTCTGTTAAATGGGCTCACTTATAGAACCTTAAACACGTGTTTCAACCTTGACAATCTCATCAGTCGGGCGGTACCCTTTCGTCTTTTGCCGATCCTCTTGGGGCGCACAGTCTCCTATGCTAAGAGTAGGCAGTTGATCATTTCTGAGCCACGCATTTCATTATTATCTAACATATTGAAATTTGAGCTGTGGGCTCAAGAAAACACTCGAAACGAAAGGTATGATATACTAATGATACCAGACGAGAGCAATCGAGTGTACAACACTGTGTGTTTGGTGATAACTTCACTTGATAGACAGTTTAAAATGTTCGTCGTCGCCTACTCTTAGTATAGGGGACTGAGCGCCTTGAGACGGACTGGCTAAAGACGAGTAGACACCGCCCGACTGATGAGACCGTCAAGGTTGAAACACGTGTATCAGGTTCTATAAGTCACCCATTATAACAGACAACATGACATGCGCTGGCTCAAGAATAATTATCTGGCGTCGATTATCAGTTATAACTGTTGGTGAGATTGTTCAACATTTGAAAATACCAAAGAAATGTCAGGTCTGGGCGGTCCATTCGTGGAAATGCCAGTAAGTGGCTCTCTTGGTTCCTAAACCCCTAGTCGCTCCCGCACACGCATCCCTCTCAGCTCGTGCTTCCTCCTCGTAGTGATCTTCGCTTGGTTACAAACTTGGACATGGCGTTGATCCTCGATGTTGTTAACAAATCCCCTGCTCGTGCATACGTACGTCATTTTCGCAAATAACGCGCTCCACCGTCACAGTAGTCGGCGTCGTGTCAGGGCTTCCCTACAACTACTGACGGCCGCGAATGTCAATGTTTCAAACGTCAGGGTAACAAAGTCGCTGGCTCATCTTATTTCTCCTCATTTTATTCTGCACAAATTTCTCCTTATTTTCTAATTCACGCTATCTTTTTTTGTAATCTTTTACATCTGTCATTTTTTTGTTTTGCTCCTATTTTTCCATCTGTCCATCGTATTGTCTGACTTCTCTGACTGGAAGGAAAAAAATGGTGCTTCAGCTCTTAACTCCTCTTTCGATGAACTCCAAAAATCCAAATATGAGTAAAAAAAGGCGGGTGATTAATCAGGACTCCTCCTATTGGACCGCTTTTAGCGGTGGCATGCGTTATAATAATTACCCCTAGAGTGCGTAATTTTCCTTTTGGTAGTACAAATTTTCAAGCTTATCCCCTCATCTAGACAAGTGGTTTTCATAAAAAGTGTTAGCAAACTTTCTAAAGCCTAAATTTCAAGCTAGCGCTGTACGTGGCGGGTTTTTTTGAAAAGACCTTTTTCATAACGCTGTAAAATTCGAAACGAAATAATAAATTCTCAGATCCTTATACTCCCTGCGTGTTTCAGAGAAATGGTCTTTTCGAGTTATAAACACAGCGTTGGAATCGGTAAAATTCACGCTATCGAATGACCACTAATAGTCTAAAGAAAGAGCTCTATTTTGCAAGAAATATGGGCGTGCTTAAACATGAGTTTATTTTTGTTTCTTCAGCGTTATAAAAGGGTCGTTTCAAAAACCGACCACTTACAGCGCTAGCTTGTTAGGAAGGACTCTCGCTGAAAACTTCTTGTTTAGCTAAGGGAATAGACTCGAAAATCTGTGCTACCAAATGGAACTTAACCCTAGAGTGAGGTGCAAGACTTTTACGTCAGTCAGGGCTCGAATCTGCATTTCACTTTGTCCTGGACACCCGTGCTCTAACCCGTTGCGCTATCGACTCCTGTTTTTTTGCCGCCACTGTCCTTACGCCCCTAGGGTAGGGTAAAATGCGGGTGCGAGTCCCGACTAATGCAAAAGTCTTGCACATCACCCTACACCAGGTAGAGCTGTTCTCTGAACTGATTATCAATTGACTTCGACATCACCAATTATAATTAGCTTATTTTGTGATTCAGCTGATATCACGGGGTTAATGAATAAGTTCATTCGTCCAATATTTCCACGCGTTTCGCCTCCTTTGGATCCGATGATTCGGAGTCGATCTTCAACGGTCGTTTGTCCTCGTCGTGGTCCTGCGTTCATTTCGATCGAGTCGAATCTAATAGCATTTTTTAAGCTTTTCAAGGATGTTTCATGACATTTCTAGTGCTAGACGCACGTTTTGGCTTTTTAATAAGCCTCTATAGCAAATGCCTTTCGATTCAAGCTAGCCTCCGCAACTAAGGGAATCGGAGCCGAACATGTTACGCTGCACGTCAAGTGAAAAAATCGCTTGATGCAGTGATATGGAGTCAATTGCTCGATGGCTGCTAAAAAGAATATAGCACTAGCTTTCTGTTTGGCTGTTCTCAAGATCTCGCTCCAAATCCACATATCTGATAGCTAATACCCGAAATTCGTAATGTTTTCGCTGCATTTTTCGCAAGGTTATAACCACCTAAGAGAATTAAGTGCTGAGCAATAATTCGACCTCAGCCGGGAGTCGAAACTCGCGTTTCATCCATACCAGGACCAGATCCATTTTTGCTCACAACTCAGTTCTCTTAAGTATTTCTGCTAGCAAATTTTGAGTCAAGAGCTCTGGTATAGCATTTTTGGTGCTCGACGCACGTATCGGCTCTCCAGCAAGCCTCATCAGACATGTCATTTGGTTTGACCGAGCCCCTACAACTAAGGCTAGCGGCTCCGAACATGTGTGACTACAAGAAGCCGCTCGAAGTGCCATATCAGACCTCTAAATAGCTTGAGCAAATATATCAGATTATGTTGAATTTTAACCCTTAAGGGACGACGTGTACCAGCTGAGGTAAACGACTGTTTGAAGGCTTTCTCTCTGGACAAAACTTTTCTCTTAGACCCGTGGCAATCATTCGAAGTTTAAGTCTGCGATCTTTACACTGTGTTTGGTGTTCGAGAAAACCTTTTTACGTTGTGACACCAAAAATACGATCATGTTTCCACACTCAGTTTGGTTTTTCTTCTCTGCTGAGACTTCTATATGGATCTTTGCCAAGTTCTTACTAATCAATCGATAACCCAAATCTCCAGAATTTCAATGCTCTATTTGGTTTTTTAAAAGGTTATCATAGAACGCTGTAAGAGCGAAAAGAAGATCGCGTTTCGCACCCGAAGTTTTTATCGGACGGAAAAGTTATATGTGCTCACAAAATATATGACCTATTAGAGAAATTATGTAGTATTAGAATAATATTAATTTTTTTAATTTGAATCCTCATTAGAATTATGATGAAATTCTTAATCAGTGATGTTGAGCGATTTGCAAACTTTTGGCGTCAGTCGAGGCTCGAACTCGCATTTTATTTTGTTAGATTAGGAGACGTGTGCTTTAATCCGTTGCACTATCGACGCCTACTTTGTCAGCACTCTTCACATCGAACCGTAAATGGTTGTTTGCTGAGAGATTGATGGGTTACAGCGTTGATAGAATGCTTATTCTCCTCTGTCTTCTGTGTGTATGGATAATGAAAGAAAAAACTGTCGGTGTGAATCCTCTAAGGTATG
Source organism: Parelaphostrongylus tenuis (assembly GCA_019055375.1). Classification (NCBI taxonomy): domain Eukaryota; kingdom Metazoa; phylum Nematoda; class Chromadorea; order Rhabditida; family Metastrongylidae; genus Parelaphostrongylus; species Parelaphostrongylus tenuis. The sequence goes on from JAHQIW010003048.1 coordinate 17,021, forward strand.
CGTCTTGCTTTCGACTTCATTCGCAGCATCATTCGAGTTGAGTATTGAATGGACACTCGACCTTCACAAGGATTGGCAGTGGCCTGCCGATGTATTCAGTCTGTACTGCTGTCCTCCTAGACAAGCCTAGAGTGCGGGATCGAACCATCGACCATCGAAGGTCGACCGCGTATGAGTTGCGCTGTACCTCTAACCACAGCACCACACGGTCTTTTTCGAAATGATGGAATTTTCCTTGATAGATGGGATTTCGCACGGGTTTATGACTTAGATTTTATCATCAACAGGAAATATTAGCTGAATAGCGATTTATGGTTCGATATGGGTAGGTCTAGGCTCTTTAAGAAAGGAAATCGCCAAGACGTGAGCCTTCTTTCACCTCCCACTGACAAAATTCGCTTTGATGCTTGACACCTTCACAGTGCGAAGGAAGCGATCAGTCACTTTTTACAGTCCATTTTTCGTCTCTGTTTTTCAGTCTTTCTCACTCTTTTTCTTCCCTTCTTTCTCCTGACTTGTTTTTTTTTCTCCTCACTCGTCTTCAAATAATCGCCTCTTTCCATTGCAGAGTTGTGAAGAGCTGGAGAATCATGGACACCTCAAAAACCACTTCAAGCGCTGATCTCGACTTCACTGAGCTTTTTTCATGCTTTGATGGTGCTCAGAGCTATTTCGAAGTATGCTATCTTTTGTGAAACAACTTTTCCAGCAGTTTTTTCAGGCTATTCTTATTAGGTCGTTCCATATGTTCAGGTACTGAAACAGTAAGTAGCAAATTTATAATCAGAAGTAATTAAAATTGCATGATTTTGGTGTCGTGCAATTGCGCATTTTCTTGCAAAAATTTCGTTATACAATTCGCTTATACTTGCTTCAAGATGGAGCTGTCTTGGGAACAAATTCACTTGCTACTTATGCACGAATGGCGCGTAAGCGTAAGATGCTACTGAAGTAAGCGCGCAACGATTCTATGAAGCTTAGGGTGATGGTACGGTTGCATAAAGAACGGCTCAGAGTGGATCGCAAAGTGTAAAGCTGGAGAGAACAGTGTGGAGGATCAGTCGCGCTCGGGCCGTCCACAGGAAACTCCATCAATCTTGCGCACCGCTTCACTAGCAGTTTTCCTCTACGCGTCAATCGAGCATGAGTAGCAAGAAAATTTGTTCCCCACGACAGCTCCTTCTTCAAGCAAGTATAGGCAACTGTATATCAGAATATTCTCGAGAAAATTGCGCAGTTGAATGATGCCAAAATCGTGCAGTTTTAACTCTTCTGGTCAATAAATTTGGTGGTTATTGCTCTCGTGGCAAAACTCATGGAACTATCCAAAGTTTACTATGTGCCTAAGAGAAGTGAGTGGTGAACAAAAATGTGGCCTCAGGCGGGGATTGAACCCGCGTTTCATCCTATCCTGTCAACCAGGGACCTGTCAAAGGTTGGTGGCTGATAGCTAACATTGAGATGTTGAAGAATGAGTGGTCGGGCAATACGTGCCTCGCTGGTATAGTGGTAGAGCACTCGTCCCTCGGATAGGATGAAACGCGGGATCGATTCCCGCCTGAGGGCGCGTTTTTGTTCACCACTCAATTCTCTTAGACATATAGTAAACATCATTACAATGCGAAATGCATTGAAATATCAATTAATTCCGACTATTTAATGTTACGTTATGGTTTTCAAAACCCATTTCAATATCAGTGAGATAGGGAAAACTGAATGAAAACAAAAGTGCAAGTGGAAGTTGGCTTTTTGTTGGCATAAGCATAACCATGGTCCCAGCTTCTCGCTCTTCGATGGTGAAGACCTTAGTGGGGTTTAGTACAGCTGTTCGATGTCCAGTTTATCATGCTAACCCTCTCTTGTCTCTGTATTTGTAGAGAGCATATAGATTTGTAATTTAGTGTAAAGCTTGTTTTGTATTCTGGCTCCACTTTAGCACTTTGGCACTTCATTTAATCCGCCATCACAGTGTTTTTTTTCCCATGTGCGGATCCCAGTACTTCTAGCATTCAAGTCGTTTTTCGTCTCCTTCTTGAACGGCGTAGAATTCTGGTTGAGCTAGCCTCCTTGCAGTATCGAGGATAGCCTTGCTGTGGCGTTCCATAGGGCATTGTTGTTGACTGCCGGGGAGAGACGGGGGCTGCAGCTCGGCTCCACGGTGTAGAAATTCCGAAACTAAGAGAGAATTGCTTCATTCCAGACTGATTACGTACCAGCTTTCCACGATCTTCACATGCAAATTCAGCCAGTACCCTGCAAAAATAAACAAGGATGAAAACCTATAACGTTGAGCTGAAGGAAAATGAGTCTTCAAGCAATTAGTCAACACTATTCTTAATCTTCTCATTGAATAAATTCCCTTATCACTTCTGTATACACCCGGATTCTCAAATTAAGAGTATATGAAGGAGCTCGCGGCTATCGAGAAGCGATTGAGTGAAATGAATGCAGCAACTGAGATGTGGAAAGTACAATGCGAAGATCAACAAAGGCGTATCAACGAGTTAGAAAACGAAGTGATTATCAGGAAGAACGAGGGACGAGGTTAGCTTTGCTCTAGTTCTCCTCATATCAAGGCGCATGTAAGGGAGTTCATTGCTATTTTGGCAGCTCCTACTATGACCCTAGGTTTTAGCAGCTTCTCCGAATCTGTCCTTCCCAACGCTGTCGTATGAGGGACTCTCTAGGATCAGGAGAATTAAGCCTTTTTTTTATTACGTTTAGCTTTTCATACTCAACGCTTGGCTTGCTGAGCATCGAACGCGGGCACTAAGTGCTCACGGGTACCTTTCCACTCCATCATAGCAGAACAGGGAGGAACTAATTGGAGGCGACGTGTAAGGCCTAGATCAAAGATATGTTCTTAGGGGTTCCTACAGCGAGCAGGGCCCACCGGGCCACTCTTGCTCACAATAAGGAAAAATGGAATTTTCTCTAGTGCCCGCTCAAGTGACTCGATAATCATCGGGGCGATAGGTTATGAAAGGCAGTGCCTATGAGTGCCGTGCAATATACACATAGGCTATGAGTGTTAGAGGACGACAAATGAAAAGCCGATCACTTCCGCTGGACAGATAGTTTTAATAGGAGTATTAGCAATCATTCGAAAGCTTAAATCTCTTGCCTACAACTTCACATGACCTGTTTTTCAAAATACACTTTTACAACGCTTTAAAATCCACAATACAATTATGTTTCGCATCACCCACGCGTTTTTTTTTCTTATCTCGATTATATTTCGGTGGAGAAAACTCCTTCCTTTTAGTGCTAGTTACTCTTCCGAAAGCGCAATTCTCGATGAACTCAGAAATGTGTCTGTTATTTTCGAAAAGCTTCTTTGATGGCGCTATAGGAGAAAGAAAAGATTTGTGCTTTACATCTTACCGCAGAGTGCTCATTCTTTCGACTATTAGTAATCATTCGATAGCGTATGTTCCAGTGATTCCAACGGCTAATTTCCCATGAAAGACTGTCTCACTGCAGTATAGCAGGGAAAATAGAATCGAGTTTCACATATTTGACCACTTTGGTTACCAGCAAACTCATGGCAGAGAAGGGCGGGGCGACCGATCGTACTGGTTAGACGTGTGAGGTGTAACTTGTTTTCAGTTGGGAATTTCTCTTCACTTTGAAAAAAAATTCCATATAAAAATGATTGACTCAGATACAACGGAATTTTCTTTGCACATTCACATGCTTTTCGTGCTTCCAGTGAATCATACGCGTGAGAAAAATGAAGGTGCGCGGAAAGTGTAAAACATAATTTTCTTTTGAATTTTACTGTGTTATAATAGGGTGTTTTGAAAAAACGGCCCACGTGGAGCTGTAGTCGGAGATTTAGGCTTTTGAATTATTACTAACACTCCCATGCAAAATTCTCTGTCCAGCGGAAGGAATCGGTTTTTCATTTGTCGCCGTCTAACATATAAGTATCCACACGGCTATTGGTTACTCTTTCATATGTCCTCCACGCTCAGCAGATTGCTCCTGTCTTAGATATTTAATGATGTAAACAGTAATTTGATGCATCAATCAGGTACCTCAAGTCATTATTTAAGTTAATTATCCATTCAGTCACATCCACATCGTCTGATGGCACTTAGTGCATGCGGCAATTGTCAAAAAACTGGCTCGTCTTTGTCGTAGCTTGGAGTGAATGCGAAGCCGGCGTAAAGTCTCAAGACCGGTATTGTTCCACATTTCCCCATCCGTACACGTCCGATGTGAGCTGTTAGTTGTATCCGTATCCTCAGCCAGCTCGTGTCGATGAAGGTGCCAATGCCGCCGACACTTTCTTTCCCATATTCTGGGGAGTATTTCATCTCTGGTATCATAGACGGTGTTTTCTCGCCTTAGCCAATCTGGTGGCATTGTACCCAGTATTCCTGGATTATAGCTCAGGTCCACAATGGAAGACTCAAGCGTACGTAAGCGTACTAAATAAGTACAGATCGTCCTTACAGTTAAAGCTAATTTAGAATGCTCCTGGGTTTTAGCAGGTTCACTGTACTCGCTATAGAACAAGTTCCACATCAATCCCTCTGATGACGGCGTATATTGTTTTGAACGCGTTATTATTCAAAGCCATGTCTCGCCGGGCAAAGCTATTTCTTTAGGTTTTAGTACTCATCAGATAGGTTGAGAAACGGCGATTTCAATTCTGTGCTTAGTTCCTGAAAGAAACTCTCTTATTGTGTTATAGCAGCGAAGAGAAAATTACATTTCATCTGCAGCTACATAGTATGATCGACTCTCGTCTGTTCTTGGTTTTTCGTCTCAGCCAGTAAAATCTCAGTAGTTTTTCGGTACATCTTGACAGCATATTTTAAGCCTCTCATGAGGTCTGTTAGGACACTTATATGGTGTGAAACACGTGTTTCAGCCTTCCAACCTCATCAGTTGTAGGATGCTTCTCGGTTCAGTCAGTTCCTCGGGGACATATCTCTCTATATACAGGAATGATTTTTAGCGGGGTCTCAATATAGTCTACTGAAAGGCATTGTTGCATATGCTCTGTAGTAGCCGTAAGTCCGTGCAATGTCAGTCAATCACTCTGAAAGAACGCCATTGTGATTCTTTCACCGTTCGCTCAATGTAAAAAGTTCGGCGTTCGATTTGTCTAAAGAGGAGGTATGTTCACGAGGAGCGGACTAAACCGAAGGTACCATGCAATTGATGAGGCTGAAAGGCCGAAACACGTCTCTCACAATATAATCGCTATAACAGACCTAATAAAAGGCTGAAAATTTCTGTTATGGTGTAATAGATTTTAGACAGGGTTTCAGAATAGTAGTAGCTTAACCGCCTCTCGTTGATTTTGTGCGCGACAGGCGGGCGAGATCGCGCGGCGACGAGGGCGAGCGCAGGTCGACTCACTGACAATGTGGTAGCTTCACGATGAAATTTGGATTGATGTCGTCATTAAGGCAGACTTAATCGCCATTTATGAGAAAATGTGGTACAGGAAAACTCCAGTAAGGCTAGATTTGATTGAAACATGTCATAACAACCTAAAACAACGAACTATTCGTCAAAAATGGGACCGTGCACATTGCATTGCGGTGCCGTTTCATGGATAATTCGGGAGAACTTTCATTATCAGCAGACTTTTAAGAAATGGGGGTTTTTTTGAAAATCTGAAGGGGACTTGAAAACTTCTTGTAAATCCACTTAAACTCCATATGAATATCGCTTCATCGCGCATTTTGGAATTGATGTTAATGTTTTTCATAAAGCCAAATTTTTGAAGGAAAACCAAATGCTTGGAAAAAGGTCGTAGTTCGCACTCCTACTAAACAATTTTGAGCTTGCTTATTTACATTTTGTCTATATTTCATTCACGTTTATCAGTCATGCACTACTCTTTCATTATATGAATCTTGTTTCGATCCCCTGAAAAAAAAGCGAATACTTGGTTTTTGAGAGATTGGTAGTCTTTCGAGAGCTTAAATCACGAGAATTTTGATATACATCATTTTTTGAAGTTTTCTTCCAATTCGCGTTACACGATCGATCCCATTTGCGTACTGGAACGAAGAATACGCGGACGAGTGCGAAGCTCAGTGCTTTTTAAAATATTACAGCGCAATAAGCAATTTGTATCAAAAACTAAGTTTTTGGTTTGTAATTGTCAATTTTTAGGCTATCGAATGGCTGCTATAAATCTAAAAGGGAAAACTTTGTCAACGAGAAATGCTTGAGTGTAAAATATGATTTCATTTTGGCTTTTGCAGGTTGCAATAAAAGGTGTCGTAAGTCGACTATATCCTCAAATGCAAATCCTACGAAATAGAGCGACTAACATGAACATAGGAAATTCATGAGTGCATAGATAACAGCGAAATGCATGGAAACCTGAATGTTGGCGCTTTGAAAACCTTCTTGATCAGATAAAGCCTCTCGCCTCATTCCGTATATAAAGAAGCCGGTAATAACGCGGAGGCCAGTCACACCGTCTCAACGTTCCTGTGCTAAAGCTCATCAACCATATCTTTCACATAGTTTCTCAAATAGCTCATCATGCTTCATAGTTATTCCTCGGTGCTTGTGTGGTGTTTACTCTTGTAATTAAGTCATTCATTGCGTGTTATTTGTCTAGCATTTGTTGCCGTTAATTATTGGAATAGCATTGTTTTATGCAAAGACGTGATTACTTAAGTTCGAGGTAAACCAACGAAGCCTGAGGGCAACAAATTCTACACGACTTCAAAGAAAATCCACCTAAACCATCACTATTATTTCTGGTGCATCCACTACATTTCTGCCACCTTCTCTATAAAAGGGGCCACTTTCAAAAATTAAATAGATTTCAAAATTCTCGCGACTTAAGCTATCAAATGGCTGCTGAAATTCCAGAGAAGTCAGAAAACGCTTCTTTCGCAAGAGTTCGATCAGGGTGCGGGAAATGAGAATGATTCAAATTTGCGAAACCCAATGCTTTTTTGGCTGCGACAACGCAATGACAATTTCCTTCGATGAAACCAGTTGCATCATTAGATCGCTGAGGTTTGAGCTATCGACTGTATGCTAAATTTCTACATGAACAGATCCTTCCTGCAAAAAGTGCTCAAATGTAAAAAAGAATTTTACTTTTACTGTAACCATGCATAAGCAGGTTTGTTCAAATAAGATACGAAAAGATAAAGAATAAAGCGCTCGGATCAATCCCTGAGGGATATGCCATGTATTCGTCTTCAATTTTTAACTCGTTAAAGATGATTGGAAACATATTTGGTTTTAACAATAACTTGCTATGGCCTTACTGAATCGGGTTCGTGCTGCTTATCCTTCCACACAAGTCTGAGACCAGTGTGATACCAAACAATTCACAGGCGAAGGAAAGATGGATGGCTTTGTGAGCCGTAGGCGAGTGATCGAACTCTCGACCATGGATGCGACGCAGAGCACCTGCAACTACTGCGGCGCATGCGCTCCGAAAATTATATGCATCACTGGATCTTTTGTGATCGAAGTTACGAACAACTACTAGAACTCTAAGCCGACTCAGAAAACGCATTTCTTTCAAGAGGACGTGACAAAGTGTGAGATTACAGAAATGATCCGTTTCTATGTCAAGAGCAAATAACTCAAGTGACCAAATGACATTATGTTCACATGCAAGGAGCCAGGCAACTTATATTCTCAACTTCCCAAATATAAAGCTTTCTGGAAAGTACAAATTTTTGAGACATGGGCTTTCCCTTCAACGAAAATCAGCTTATGGAACTCATTCCAGTAATCAATTTTCTGTAGCGATGAAGTATGCTTAGAATCCAAAGTCCATTTCATAATATTGAATAGAGTCCTAGTGAAGTTAAAATAGCGTACTTCTAAAGAAGCAAGATAGAAGCATAAAGCCCTTGGCGTCGAAGACTCTGTGAGAGATGACCGATGCAATCGTCTTCAGGTCACATTTCGGTTCAAGTTGATTGAACGCATATCTGGCCTTCACAATAACTCGTGTTTCCTACCGATATACTGAGCCAGCGCTGCTTGTGCTCCCAAACAAGTTCGGCACAATTAACCACCCTAAAGAGCGGAAGGCCTGGTGAGCCATGAGTGCGAGATTGAATTAATGACCTCGCACGCCGATGCAGAGCTCCTCTAGCTACTACACGACATGCACTCTTCAGCACCAAGTCTTTTTCCTTTTTAGAAGAACTTGCTATGATGGCCTCCTTACTAATGCGGTTCAGTTCTGATTTTTCCAGTTTTCAAGCTGAATGATTACTAGCAGTCTAGACAGAAAGTTATGCTGAGTGGAAAAGGAAGGAAAATACACAAACAAATTTCACACAATGCACCTGCATTCCACTCAGTTCATAAGGGATAGTGGACTTATGCAAGAAAGCTGGGCAATTTTCCCACTGAAAATGCGTTTTCATGTGTCTCTCCAGTAATATTACCTAATCTAATCTAGAATATCATTATATAACATCAAAAATTCCGGTGTGAAGTTTAGAAAATGGACTGCGATTGCAAAATGTTTCATTTCATTGACAAGGAGGACGTAGTTAGAAGGTCAAACCACAAAAAAGCATAGTTCAAAATTGCCATTTCTTAAGCTATTGAACGGCCATAAAAACATAAATCTAAAAAAGAAAACAAATGCTAAAATGACGTTCGGAAATGTGTTCGTTTTGGGAAAATATGGCTTTTCACGTTGAGAAATAGTTCATTCTTGACACATCGACGTTCTCTCAGTTTTTAAAAAAAAAACTCGCACAGGAATTTCTTCAGTGATTTGGATTGTGAAAATATTCTTTTGGAACTCTCATTTACCAAGCAATCTCTCCCACATTTCCACTTCTTATGTGTTCGTTCGCCTTACAAAACTGTAGTGCCTCTAAAATGCCCCATAGGTCTATGTGACCTATATGGTTCCAAGAGGGTAAATCAGAGGAGTTTCGACGGGATAAGTTATCTGCAAATTGGTTTTATAATACGCTGTAACGGCAAGAAAAAGTTATGCTTCTTGTCCAAACATTTCATGCTAATCATAACTTCGAAAATTATGATATTTTCACTGCTTTTTTCCGCAGTGTTATTATGTTACTTATATAACTAAGAGAATTGAGTGGTGAACAAAAACACGGCCTCAGGCGGGAATTGAAACCCACGTTTCATCCTATCCGGGGACGCGTGCTCTACTACTACACCCACTGAGGCACATTTGCCCGACTACTCATTCTTCAACATCTCAATGTTAGCTATCAGCCACCAACCTTTGACAGGTTTGGTCGGGAATGCGATTTCGCTTTATAAACCCATTGAGCTGATAGCTATTCTAATTACTAATACTTCGAAGTTATGAATTTTACTGCTTTTTCGCAGTGTTATTATGTTACTTACATAACTAAGAGAATTGAGTGGCTAATTAGAATAGCTATCAGCTCAAATGGGTTTATAAAGCGAAATCGCATTCCCGACCAAACCTGTCAAAGGTTGGTGGCTGATAGCTAACATTGAGATGTTGAAGAATGATTGGTCGGGCAAATGTGTCTCAGTGGTGTAGTGGTAGAGCACGCGTACCCCGGATGGGATGAAACGTGGGTTCGATTCCCGCCTGAGGCCGTGTTTTATTCACCACTCAATTCTCTTAGCTAATCATAACTTTATCTTATAATTAATAGGCATTTTATAGTTTCCATCTTGACCATTTCAATGATTATTTGATTTCTCAGAAAGACTTCCTAGTGCGCTGTGACAATCAAGAAGGATTAGGTTTCACATATTTGGCACCGGAAAAAGCGCGGTGGCTTAGCGGCAATGTTGCGAAATTTTATTCACATGCCGGTGGTTTGGTGCTAATGTCACACTATGCGAAAATTAACCTTCTTTTGGCTGTTACAGCGCACTAAGGAGATTTTTCTAAAAAAGCAAAAATTCATTGGAATTTCCGAGATTCAAGCTATCGATCTGTTAATGAGCTAGAGGAAAAGCGTTGTTGAGCAAAAAATGATTGGATGAGAAGATGATTTTTATTTTTACTATAACAGTGCAATAATAAAGCTATTTTGAAAATTATACACATTGCTCGGATTCCTTTGATTTTAGCTATCGAAGCACTACTAAAATCTAGAAAGAGACAAAAAAGTGCATTTTGTCCGAGGGGTCGAAATAGGGGGCGGAAAACAAAAAATCCTTTGTCCTCAAGGTTTTTCCCTCTTTATGAGCAGCAAGCAGCAACGACGAAAACGTTTCCAATTCCTAACGAGAAGAAGCTCTTTAAGTGATTTCTGTTATTTGCGAACTTCTCAGTTTTTCAAGAAAAGCACCAGACCGATATTTATCACATCGCACAGTTTAATGCAATCTACTGCACTATTTTGACTATTGAACACCAATGTTATTGAATAAATTATCGCTTCTGTTTGCTACAGCAAATATCATTGGACAAAAATGTTTTCCACAGGCACAACGAAGTTTGATTTCAATTTCCGCCGACAGTGCTAGTTGCCGAGAAGAAGTGCGATGCAAACGGACCCGAAGCCAGCGTTCGAACCGCTCGGTTCACCACACTTTCCCACATCGCTTTCTGCCAATTTGCCATGATGATGTTTGTGGTCTAAACAGATTTTTTCCCTTTTCAAAAAGCTTGTGAAAAAAAGCAATGCAAACCGAAATAGTTCCGGAAATTGATGTGTGAGCCATGGGGACAGGCGTTATTGTTGCTTTGCCTGGATCCACACATTTTTGCGTTGCCATCGTTTTAACGCAGATTCCCGTCACCGTAGTGCCAACGATAATGCATCTATTATCCATATCGTTTTCTGCAAAAATCCCAAGTCTTCAGACAGACTCATTCTTTCTCTACAAGGGGCATGGAAAAAAGTCAAAAGTAGTTTTGAGCAGTGAATAATTTTCTATTCACAAAACCTTACAAAAAACGACCTGGCACATAGAATGCTACATCTCTCAGAAAAAAGGACATGAAAACTCGTGCAAAAATGGCGTATTTGGAGGCTCCAATTTCAGTGCCATTTTGATAGGTATTCTTTAAATCTAAAGCATTTTCCAATATTCTTCTAGAAATTTTTGAGTGCTAACAAAAATGCTGCTGCGTTTTTGATGGATGCATATTTCTCCTTGGAGTGTTACATAGGATCCCACACTGAAGACCTACGGTTGTCTATCGTTGCATCACGAACAAATTTCTGACACTGGAGTGGTTCGTAAGTGATGTTAACATCAAGTTGACCCAAAATGGTGGAGATTACAGCATCAGGCAGGAATGCACTGCGTGCTTGGCTTTCGAGAACGTCAAAGATCTGAACAGCAATTTCTCTACTGATTCGACGAGCTGAGGTGGAAATATTTTGATACGAATTATGTGAAAATATGCAAGTTAGATTAGCACTAGAAGGCTTGAGAACTGTAAGAAAATTAGTGCTCATTTTCTAAGTCTTTCACAACTTGTAAATAAGGATGGGAAACTTTGAAATTTTTGGCTCAAAAACTCACTGTTTGCATTACAAGACGTTGTACAAAAGCCTGGACTGCTCCCTTGTCATTTGCAATGCCAGGGACTTGAGCTCGAACATTGGGTTCAGTAGAGTAAGCCATGGCAACTGGCAAAGTTGTGATGCCAGTAACGTTGAACGACCTTTTGCTCGCTGCAACGACATATCGTAGCTTTCGCAGTGAATACCTGATATTAAATCATTATGCTGAGTAATCTTAAAGCATGTTTCCGGTTCTTCACATTCAAAATTGGAAATCATTTCATCAAGGCTCAAACTAGAACAGTTGTTGAGCACTGCTGATATTTTTGAAATGCTCGTCCAAAATAATGTTCATGAACTTGCATATAGGACTGAAAGTTTTAGCACAAAAACATTCTTCTCTTCACCACCTTGACCAGCAGGTAACACTCCACATCCCAAGACTGTTGAGAATGTACTTAGCAGGTGAATCATAAAGGGAGCGGATGAATGTCTCGCCATGCTTGTTTGTATTTTCGTACTCGTCTCCTAAATGTGTGAGTAACTATTATAGAATTAACTTGAAGCAAATTTCCCTGTCACCATAAGAGAATCAATAAGACAACAGAGGATGTGATACTCGTACGTGAAGAGCGTCGACGTGATAGCTCTTTGACTTTCCAAGTGCTTCAGGGTTCTCGACTCCCTAATAAAAAAGATTTCCGAAGTAAATTTATGCTAAAATCAGCTGCTTTGATGTGCACAAAAGTCGCAGAGTGAACGTGAAGGAATGTCGAATTTTGAATGAGAGCGAGCTGGGCGGAAGAGCTCACTTGAGAGCAATTTCACCAAATGCGACAATTCTCAGGTTGCCAGACTCAAGAATCAGTTCTGCTTTCTCATTTGTGATGCTGTGACATAAAATTCCTACTTTCGCGAAAGCAGAATTTTGGCGAACGGCAATGTGCCCAAACTGCAACTGCCATTTTGAGAAGAAATCTGTATAAAAATATTAGTTAAGAAAGCACTGCTTTCGCTGTGAAAAAGTTTTTGGTAACATTTTTCACAACCAGTGGCGCTTGTTTCTAGAAACCATGGATTAGTTTGATATCTTATAGCCTCTACATTTAGTATGTATGAGAGATCTTCTCTGTTGCTAGAGCACCCTACTGATACCCACAATAAGAACTCCCTAAGAATTTCACTGAGTGATTCAGTGAAAGACGGGGAATGAAATTTCACCAAGAATTCACCATCACGAGGGGTAAACCGGAGACCATGCGAGAATCGGTGGCAGGAAAAGCAAATGGATGGAAGCTTTACTGACTTTTCGTGTGACACAAGAATATCACAATCTATGAGAATATATTAGAATGGGAAAGTATGGCGAACGGTTTATAGATGCGATCGACGTTACGCTGCGTAGGGGCTTCCTTACTTTTCAAACGTTGTAAGTCTCTCATTAGCTATATATTGTGGAATGCCCTCAATTAAGCAAATTCTGTGTGAAGTAAAAACAAAACAGATTTTTCCACTGCACATTTTGCATAGTGAAATTTCCATCGGTTCTTGTAACTGTGGCAAACTGCTGAACAATCTATGTCATTTAGCGAATTTTAAAAGAGAGTCAATTGGTGGACATTTCTCTATTTTGACGGTTAGGTAGTGAGTAACTTTTTATTAGAAAAACGGCCAACATGGTTATACCATTTGAGCAGATTTATATTTTGGACAAAGATGCTGTTTAGGAATATGACCTTCAAACTAAGATTTTATGCATTTGAGGATTTTCCCAAAACTACTCTCAGGAAAATATCATTGCTTGTTGTATAAAAAGAGAGTGCAGAGCATCTGCTTTCGTCACTTGTGGTTACAATTGCTGAACGATCGAGGTGGTGAGCGCTAATATGAATGACCGTTCATTAGTGCTCTAGTGGTTTAGCGATTACACAGAAGAAGAGCTCACTCCTCACTCTCACAAAACTCTGCTCAGGAAGCGATGGCTAAGCGCGTGTGTCTAAAAGTCTTTCACTCAAGGCTCTGTATTTAACGAGAACCAATAGAGAACTTTTTGTCTCCATACCATCGACATTACACTTACCGTCAAAGAAAGAAAGCTTTATTTTCATTCCAGCATATTAGCGAGGACTCTCGTACTCGAAACGCAATGATTCGGCTTTGTCTGGTTTGCAAATGAGGATTTGCAAGCACAGTCAGCGCTGTATAATTATTGGCAGTTTCGTAAATATCTTGTGGGCGTCGCACAGAGATAAATAAGCTATTCTGTTTTGGCTAAATCAAGTGAACAACAGTTTGAAATAAAATAATTTTTGTACTTTGAAAATATTGTTTTAACCATGTCGACTAATTTCAACACAGCTTATACAGAACTTTTTGGATCATTTCCGTTTACCATACCCCTGTTTTGGCCCTCTGAAAAAAGTGAGTTTTTGTATAGAGTTGAAGTCTTAAAGTCGTTCGACAGCTCACGGAAATTTTGATGGTGCTCTTTGTCTTTGAAATAGCCTATTTATTGCGCTCTTATGGTAGAAACAAACGTATGTCTCCACTCAAGCAATTTCCACTAGACAGTTTTCCCTTAAAACTTCAATAAACTTAGTAGCTTGAATTTAAACTATTTCACTAATATCTTTGGCTTTCAAGGACCTTTCACTGCACTATAGCAGTCAAAGAAGGATAGAGTTTCGCAAACTTGAATTACTTCCGTGATCTGCACTCTCTTCCATCGTTCAGGAAAAACAAGTCTCCCGACTTTTTTGTACAAAGGTTTAGTAGCTCTTCGATGGCTTCAGTCCCGAAAATTCCACAAATGTACTTCATTTCTAGATAAGCTTTCTTGTTGGGCTTAAGCAGCAGAAACAAATTACGCTTCATAGCCGAGTACTTGTCGAGGACAATGTTGTTCTTCAGGCATTCAGTAATCACTCGATAGCAAAAATCTTAACAACTTCAACCGTTTACTTGGATTTGAAAAATAAACTTGCTTATTGGGCTGTAGCAGCCAAAACAGATTGAGTTCGCGCACGGCGCGCATTCCTTGGCTCCAGTATGTAGATGGGATTGACAGCGCAGCGCAATTCGGAATCCCATCCATATTTTGGAGCAAATAATCAGCACGGAGTGCTAAGTCCGATCTCCTTCTGGCTGCTATTGCGCAATAAGCACTCTTCTCTTATAATCCTAGTGTGAAGGAAGAACTTTGTCAAGCGCAAAATGCTCCAGTTTGAGGTAAAGTTTATTTTAATTATTGCAACACATTCAGCACCACAGTCAGGCTATATTCGTGATTGCAAGGATACTTACTCAACTAGTATTTTAGACGTTCAAGAACAAGACGAAAAAGTATTTGAGTGCTAGAAGTACTAGACTCCGTACAGTGAGAAAGCAACATTAAAATGGATCAATAAATGTTAAACTGCCAAAGTTAAAGCGCATTGGAAAGGCTAAATTAGAAATAAAGAAGGTTTTCAAAATTATCAAAACCTGCATCGAATAACTGATAAATTAAGAACTCTTTTCGCACAAAGAATTGAAACTAGGTGTGGATAACGGAAAAGTACGCTTTTCCAAATAATGACCATGTGAAAGAATTAAATAATAGCGTTATTTGGGTGAATTGTTATATAGGAAAACTTCAGGAAACTTCAGCATGACTGGACCACTATGAAAGAGCAACGATCAAAACACTGCTTCACTCGTGTGGTGCTTTATTTATTCGTTGAATTAAGACAGAAGATTGATAAATTCGGATTCACTGGTCGCTTGCGCGGCAGTCGGCGGATCAACATTTCAGATGGAGCGCGTAATTTTCAGAATGTTGCAGGCTAATAGATGCAGGCTTTTCATCGTCATCACAGAAAACTTCACCATCAGTAAAAGATGGAATATGAATGGAGAGATTTCAAGAAAGCTAGTCATAGCTGAAACGATACTGAAATAAATACCAAAACAAAGAATTATGTTGCAACTAATTATTATTCCCAAGACTGACTGTCTATTAACCTCAGCATGCTTCATTACAATTTCTTATATTCTTCTTTCAGCCAAACACGAGGTGATACAATAAACTTTATTTGACAGCTGACCGTTTTGGCAGTTCGCCTTCTTCAGAGCCTAGCAAGGTCAAATTGTCCGCAATCCAATAAGCCAAACACCTCTAATACTGCCTTAGAAAAAATCACTAGACCTAGATTTCAATCGCATCAAGCACAAAACCAACTCTCATCATACTCACCGCTTTTTGTATGTGTTCCACCGAATGATTCAAGTGGAGACTACCGGAAGGAGATCACATAGGCTCGTAATGCACCTTACCCATCAAAATACAGTATCATAGTCAGTATATCATAGTCAAAATACAGTATATCATAGTCTCCATTTGAATCATTCGATGGAACACATACAAAAAGCGGTGAGTATGTTGAAAGTTTATTTTGTGCTTTATGCGATTGAATTCTAGGTTTGGAATTTTTTCTAAGGAGTATTGGAGGCGTTTGGCTTATTGGATTGCGGACAATTTGACCTTTCCAGGCTCTGAAGAAGGCGAACTGCCGAAACGTCAGCTGTCAAATAAAGTTTATTGTATCACCTCGTGTTTGACTTAAAGAAGAATATAACTAATTATTATTTTGTATTTATTATATTTATCAGGAAAGTTAATACAATTGCATGCGATGCTTCAATGGCTCTTCATCGAAAGTTCGCAGCACTTATTCGAACAGCAATGTACTTCAGGAGTTTGAACCACTGAACGCATTAAGTAGTTTTTATAGTACTGTAAATTTACCAAATTCGTCGACATTCGTGCTATCTAATATTCTCTAAATGTCTTTGAAAAAAGTTTTGCCCAGAGAAGAATGCTCCAGTATGAAATAAATTTTTATTTTCACTGTTACGGCGTAATATAAAGGCTACTCAAAAAAATTCATGTAAAATGTCTACAAAGAGCAAAACTACATCTTTTTGAATATCGATGAAGATAGAGAAGTTACACTTCTTTTTCTTCTTCTATTGCACTTTTTAAAGTGATAAATGTGGTAAAACCTAATACATCCATTTGAGTAGTTTCTCAATTTCAGCATAAAATACGTACTCAATTCAAATTGTTTCATCAGTCACTCGCTAGTAGGTATGGATGAACTCTTATATTGCACACGTAATGTCAGTAATGTTGAAAATTTGAACACTCAGAGCTTTCTTGCTTACTATTTCAAGCATCCGGTATGAGCCATGGAGACTCCACAAGAAGATCGCTATTCTGCAAGGTCAAGCGTTCTCTATTCTGAAATATTTAACCGACTGTCCCTTGAAAACTTTAATAAAACATTCGCATATAGTCTTTGAAAATGTTTCTAGAACGTTTAAAAAAATCTTGAAAAAGCTTTACGGACGATAAGGTTCATTATGACTCTCAGTTTGGCGCCCCGCTGTGATGGTTACGAAGATTGGTGCGTGCTCCAATATAAATTCGGTTTAATTAAGTTCTCAGAGGCATATTATCATTAGAAAAGGTAAACATTGCTGATAAGACTCCTGCACAAATAATTTTAGCAAAGCAAGAATACCACTAATACTTCACTAACTCTTGCCTTTTTCAAAAAAAACATATCTGCTAGTAGTTATAGAACATTTTCTCTTATCTTCTTAATGTTTTTGTAGTCATTTAATAGCTTGAAAAAATTCGATTTTGGCAAACGTGGTTCTCCTTATTTAACCGCCTCTTGCGTATTATAATGTTCACCAGCTGACGCAAACGTTTTTGCCCACTACTTTGAATCACTGGGTATTTTGTAAATGTTTTTTTGAAAAGAATAGCGCCCAGCTGTCTCAGAAATTCTTATTTTTTGGAACAGTTTCTGTCGTGCAATCGCATTTCGAGGATTGTTGCCGTGAGTCTTTGGTTCTCTTCTAGAAAGACCTATTATATTATATTATAGTACTCTTTCAATAACCGAAATCAAGTGAATTTGAATGGTGTATTTTATTTTACAAATGGCTCGTTTTTTGCACCGGCAGCAGTCGAAATAAAACTTTGTTTAACATAAGATGTTCCGCCGTTTTTTATGTAGACAGTTAACAACTTTTCTATAGCACAAATCTCAATGGATTAAAAGACGTGGTTGATTTTCAATATTAGGATGTAAGCTCGATCTACCTCTCGATCTACCGTGCAGTCCAAGTGATTTAGCGCATTACGCGTCACACATGTTGAGTGTGATTTCCAAATCGAATGACTGTGATACTGATGATCTCCTCCACGGAGTAACGGAAAGCTTTTGCTTCTTCTCAAGAGTGTTGTGACAGCTGTAATAGGGAGAAGGAAAGTTTTACCTCAATGCCAGTTTCTTAGAAAGCCCGATTTGGAACGAAGCTATTCTAGTTTGTTTGTATTATTAGTGATTGACCAAAATCACCATCGGAGTCATACAATCATAGGATCAGTTATGTTTTTTCAAGAGCCTTTTGGAGTTGTATAGGCAGTATCGTGTTCCAACAGTTCCGTATTATAGCAGACCCATTTTGTTTTAGCCGATTGCTGGGCAAAGAATTGTTTCGCTATAACTTTTTTCTCGCAGTTTAGATGCAATACTGGACTCGGCGAATTTTAACAATGCTCTTATAACAGTTTACAATTAAGGACCATGGAATAGTGCTGTTTCTAAACGTCATTTTAAGGTGGATTGCTATGCAGTAGGATTTCTAGAGTCAAGTGTGGAAGTAAAGATGGACATCGAAGCAATACTTCATTTGTGCGCGGCTCAACACTGCTTCTTTTGTTTCAGCGTGACATCTGTCAAGATCAACATCGCCAAAAGGACAACTATCGTGGACATTTGACTTAAATCATCATCGCTGTGATGAAGGCGAGACGTTGGAAGTATTAAAAGGATAAAAGGATAAAGCTCTCGGCGTTAATCAATCCCTGAGGGATGCGCCATGCATTCGACTTCAATTTTTAACTTCGTTTGAGGTGATTGAATGCACATCTGGCCTATACAATGACTCGCGGTGGCCTCCCGCTGAACCGAGTCAGTGCTGCTTATCCTCCCAGAGAAGTCTGAGACCTGTCTGGTACCAATTTACCGACCCCGGAGGGATGGATGGCTTGGTGAGCCATGAGCGCGAGATCGAACCAGTGACCTCATGTGCGACGCAGGGCACCTCTAACCACTGCGCCACATGCGCTCTTGTTGGAAGTATTAGCCATGAAAAATTACGATACCCTGCCATGAGTTCATCAATAAGAAAGTTACAAAATGATAACAAAGAAGAATGAAAAGATAAAAAATATTGATATCCCACGGCGAGGTTTAACAAGAATGAAATTGAATATTGTTGGCGATTCCAAAACAGTGCGGCTCACAACATCGACATACTTTGTCTTGTGATTTTGGAAGCTTCAACGCAAAAAGGGTGATTTTCTCTCACAGGAATGACCGCTTATAGCATTCTAGTATTATTACATTCAAATAGCAAAAGAAGTCAACAGTGAGTTCAGACAATTTTCATTCAGAAGATGTTAGCTTAGGGTAATTTTACAATTCAATGTAATGGTGAGAATTCTTCAACTGGAAAAGTAAAATCCATGGCTTTCGCTCAGAAAAAATTAAAGGCATAGTCAGCGTTAGTGAATCATCAGCTGTTTCTGAGAGAAATATGTGAGTGCTAATGAAGCTGAATAAGCAGTTCCGTGTTGCTTTGATTGGACTGCTGGACAACAAGCTGTTTTGTGGTGACATTATTCTCCCGTTTCTAATACGAGACCGTGGTTAGTCAGCGTGCTTCAGCCGATGGAAAAAGCAACACTGTTATTTGTTGTAAACTGCAAAAGAGATTTTAATAGATGCTGAAGATTTTGTACTGGAAGCGCAATATTGATTTACAGCGGTAGAAACAACATGTTAACCATTGAGCAGACTTCCTCAAAAGTAGATCATGGTAACACGCAAAGTGAACCCACTGACAGGAAGTTCCTACTACTTGCTGCAACAAAGCCTCGCGCTTTTCTAGTGAATAATTCAAAATTTCGACCAAACAAACTTTTCGTTTCTCATCTATGTAGTAGTAAATGATGATTATTCTTGTAGGACTATGACATTTCTTATCAAAATAAATGGACCATTCCGCTTATTATCTTGATCTGCAGGCATCATTCCACATCCAGATCTGCTGTCATGGTCAACAGTGAGATCATAGAGAGGTTGGTAGGAACTCTCGTCATCTTCGTAAAAAACTTCGTCAACGGCTCTTGACTGAACAAGCATCGTAGACACAAATTAAAACAACTTTTCCACTTCTTCAATCATCATTTAAATGACAGTGCCCGAGTTAGTATCTAGTGCTTAAACGTAGGTCACGTTGCAAATCTGTTGACTTTTTCGAAGATTAGCAATCGAACGAGCACTTTAAGAGAGCAGTTTCATAAAAAAAATTTAACAAAAATGAAGTGAAATTTCTAGCCCAAAACGTTTTTAGCAACAAGTTTTTTGGGAAGAATAAATCTTTTATTGAGCTTTGATGTTCTCACTAGTGCATCACATTAAGTGGTTTGTGTCATATCCTTGAGTTAACGGAAAAGTCAAGTAATTATCAGTCAAGAACTTCGCCTGAATTTCACTGAATGTTTCAGAGACAGGAGCAAAGTGGGATGTGGTTGAGAACACACCAAAATGAGGTATTAAAATGACCCATTTCAAAACTGTTACTAGCAGAATAAACTGCACTACTCAAGTATCAGGTCTTCTTGTGAATCACAATAATTACAAACTTTAAAAAAATTGCCCATGTATTGAAGTGAGAATGACGATTTGACGTTTTAAGAAAATGCGACTGAATTGACACTGGGAAGAGGAATTTCTATCACTTATCAAGCGTTCCAGTATCTCACCAGGTGGATGTTAATACGACGCTGACACTTTCTTGCAGTGTCTTTGCGATGTGCACACAGAGCAAAATTTTTTGTTACACATTTGTAAAAGAGAGTCTTTATTTCATCAGTGTGCAAATGCAGATTTTTCGCTGGTTTTTCAAATTTATTTCACATAATTTTTCACGAAAACCATCTAAAAATCTCGAAATGCTGTTTTCTCGTAACAAATAATGAGATCGACCAATTTTACATCCTAAGTTTTTAAAGTAATGCGAAAATGAAGTATGTGGAGATACTCAAATATATCCTATTTGTCAAATATTAAGTACCACTTCAATTACAAAGGCGCGTCATTGTGTTAGCATAATTTGAGATGATTGACCAGCCGGCAGTGAGCTACTCTGCTTCATCTGTTTTTTCGTTTCGCTAGCGAGAATCGTCCAACACGGAAACTAAGGTTCCATTTTGTATGTTTTGCGAATGAAAAATTAAAAGTATCGTCAACGCTGTAGAATCATCGGCTCATTTATGAGATTTTTCTGTGAACACCGAATGGAGCTAAATCAGCAAATCGATGATGTAGCAGTTCCATGTTGTAGCAACCAAACGATGGAGCAGTTCATGCTGTTTTAATTGCAGTGCCGGGTGAGCAACACTCGCGTTGCAGCATTCTTCCTACACCTTGAATATTTTTTAACCCTAAAGCTATAAGCACCAATTTTATCAACTGGAAGTAATAAAATTTGCGGGATTCTGATATTGTTCAATTCCACATTTTCTCACGAACATTTTGGTATACAACTTGCCTATACTTGATATGTAGCTGTCGTGGAAACAAATTCGTTGCAACTCGAGCACGAATGACGCTTACGGGAAAATGCTAGTGAAGCGGCCCGCAAGATTGATGGCGCTTACTGTGGATGGCTCGCGTGCAACTGATCCTCCAAACTGCTCTCTCCAGTTTGAACTCCGCGAACCACTTTCTAACCCTACTCAAGCTCCATTAATCTTGGCCGCCGCCTCGTGAACATTTTCCACTATACGGCATTCGTGCATGAGTAGCAAGCGAATTTCCTTACGACACCTCCATGTTAGAGCAAGTATAGGCAAATTGTGCACCAAAAAAAAATTTGCAAAAATATGCAGTTGAGCAATACCAAAGTTATGCAATTTTAGTTACATTTAATTGATGAATGTGGTGTTCATTGTTCAAGTGCCAAAATTTGTGGAGTAGTGTAATATAATATCGTACTAAGTCGGAAAATTTTGACCAATACTTTCATAAAACTGTTTTGTCGAAAATGATGAACAGATATGCTCCACAGCGTTCTTTGGCTCCTTTCCATTTGGTAGCAGGGATGAAGAAACGATCTTTTTTGTTGAACAAGACTTTTCATGGGAATGTTAGTAGTTATTCGGAAGCTTAAATCTCGGACTGCTGCGTTACTTAGCCGGTTTTTGGAATTCTCTTTTCCTTTACACCGACCGCGCAATTTCATTACCACTTCGCTGAAAGCACGAATAGCATGTGAACGTGTAGAGAAAATCTTGAAACATCAGAGGGATACCTCTGATCTGAAGTTTCTTTCCAAAGCGGTGATACAATTCATAATTGAGTAACAAAAATCGTACTTGACATGTGACCCACCGGAAAGCCATCAATCGATGGCCGTGTCAAAATCGTGAGCATCCCCTCTGCGCACCGTTTCGGCCCGTAGACTTGCTAAGAAACATATGCCCGCGCATGTGTATCAATCTTGCTTTCCCTACAGAGAAACCTCTTTGCTCTTTGCTGCATTACGGTGAAAAGGTCTTTCCAGAAAATAAGCACAGTGTTGGGATCGATAAATGTTACGTTTTAGAATGATTATTGATAGTTTAGAAAAGAGCTCTGTCCTGCGGGAAATATGCGCCTGTGAAACACAACAATTCTCCTTTTAGTGAAGCATTATAGAAAAAAAATGAAAAAACGGCCATGTAGCATAAAAATTACCGTTCTTTGTGTGGAGCAGCACGCACCAGATCAATTCAGCGCTTCCGCAGTCCGCAAGGAAGGACAACCTAAAGCATTATTTATTCTAGAGCTGGCTTCACTATACTTGATTATTTTATCGTGGCAGATGTGAAGGCAAGTATCGAAAAAAGACTAATCACTGTTTCGATTGAAATCGTTATGGCGTGATGAAGGTGAGATTTTAGGAATATTAATCTTGAAAAGGATTAACCCTTAACGGGGGGCTATTGAAACCGATGAGCGCAGAGCGAATTACGCTATTTTTGCTACCTGATTAACGCTTTTTGTCTATTTTGCAAAAAGTTCGTCTTTATAATACTTTGATAGAACACGATTTCCTCTACTCGCTCATATATATTTGATTCAGATTATGCGCCTTGTATAGACGAAAACGTTTGGTTTATTACTGTATTATACTGCATTTGACAATCAATCAATGGTATTAATCAGTAAGAAGGATATCATTGTAAAAAAACTCTGGTATTGACTTTCTCCAGTTTTATACAAGATCGAAGAGCCATCATCACCTGTATCACCTCACCTGTCGTCCCGTTGATCGTCGAGTGATTCGAGCGGGTATCAGCAACTCATCCATTTTTCCCTATTGCATGCAAGAGTAGCCCAGTGGGTCCTCCTCGCTCTAGGGATTCGCTGAGCATCATATCTTTCTTCTCGCTTTCGGATGTTCTTTGTCCTCTTCACTACATCTTCGTGCTCTCAAACGTTCTCCAAGCCGCTCGTTTCTTCCTGCTCAACTCTGGAGCTAGGTCGTTCATCATGTTGATTTCACGACCTAGATAGACGTAACTGGAGCAATCGGAGATTGTCGTTCCGCTGAGCGTGAATGGGGCATTAGAAACCCATCCGTTCCTCATGGACATTGTTTTCGTTAGATTCAGTTGAAGACCAATCTTTCCCCAGGTGTTATCGAAATCGGTCAACATTCGTTCCGCTTGGATGATGTTTGGTGTTATGAGCACGATATCGCCAGCAAAGCGAAGATGGTTTGATTGTCGACCGTCAATAGAAACTCCATTTCGTCCCATTCTAGTGTTCGCATGACGTTTTGTAGGGTGGCAGCGACGTTTTGTAGGGTTTTGGCGAAATTGTATCGCCTTGTCGAACCCCTCTTCTTACGTCAATGGTGACATTGTTGTGGAATGGAGATAATTTGGTCGTGAAATCTTCATAAAGCTCACGAAGGATCATTATGTACCGAATAGGGATGGCCTGCTGATCTAGAGCCTCTATAACCGCTTCTGTTTCCACTGAATCAAAGGCTTTCTTCAGATCGATGAAAGTGAGACAGAGTGGTTGCTTGTGTTCTCGCGAAACTTCAGAATTGGATAACAAAGAGTAGTTTACAAGAAAAATGATAATGCATAGTGTATTCGTCACCTGTTCATCGATAATTTGCACTATCACTGAGTTTATATCAATCATTCATTTATTTTCATTTATTCAGAGTTGACAGGTGTGAGAAAATTCAAAAGATTATGGATAGTGGAAAGATTCTGAACGGCGAGAGACGATTGTGTTTTAGGCGAACCAGAGAGTATTGCATCTTATCCGTTTAGTCATTGTATCGTGTCAGCATGTCAACTTTTATTCACAGATCAGGTGCACATCTGTTCTTCCTGAGCAGGCAAAGCCCAGTATTCAAAGAAAGGAAAAAAATCATCGGCGTGGTTTTTTAAGCTCAAAAAGGTGCGGTTTTAAAAATTCCTTGGTAGTTATTGGAATCCCACTCTCCTCCCCTCCACCACCCTAGGCCATCAGCTGCTCCGCAATACGACCGATTGTGTAACACCAAAAACTGTCTAATCTGCCCTAACGGAAAGTAGAGAGATTGTATGAGATCGGGCACAATTAATTTGCAAACATGTAAGGCATGCGAGGAGAATATATAGGCGAAACGGGTAGACCTCTTTTCATCCGCATAAAAGAACATCTAGATCACCTGTATCATATGTCGTCTGGTTGCTCGTCGAGTGACTTGAGCGGGTACCAGCAACTCTTCCATTTTTCCCTATCGCGTACAAGAGTAGCTTAGTGGATCCTCCTCGCCCTACGGATTCGCTGAGCATTATGTCTTTCTTCTATCGCTTTCGTGAAAAATTAGGATCAACGGGTCGGTGGTCTTCCTGTAAAGCGCTTGATGTCCCGAGGAATCCAGTCGGTAACGGCTCTCGTCCATCGGTTGTCGTTATAGCGCATCACGTATCCGGCCCACCTTATTTTCGATATCCTGGCGTGTAAAACGGCCTCTCTGTTTTTCGGTCATTGACGTAGGTCGGAACTTCCGATCCTTTGATTTGCGAGATACAGGATACTCCTAGCATCGACCTTTCGACTGCTCCTTCAATAACGCCAAGTGATCTTTCATCCTGCGTACGTAGTGATCAGGTATCTGCTACATACGTTAGGGCAGGGGTAACCGTCGAGTCGAAAAGGTGGACACGGAGTCGGATGTTCTTTGTCGTCTTCACTATATCTTCGAAGCTCTTAAACGTTCCCCAAGCCGCTCGTTTCTTCCTGCTCATCTCTGGTGCTAGGTCGTTCATCATATTGATTTCACGACCTAGATAGACGTAACTGGAGCATTCGGAGATTGTCGTTCCGTTGAGCGTGAATAAGGCATTCATAACCCATCCGATCCTCATAAAAATCGTTTTCGTTAGATTTAGTTGAAGACCAATCTTTCCACAGGCGTTATCGAGTTCGGTCAACATTCGCTCCGCTTGGCTGATGTTTGGTGTTATGAGAACGGTATCGTCAGCAAAGCAAAGACGGTTTGAGCGTCGATCGTCAGTTTTCACTCCCATAACGTCCCATTCTGATGTTCGCATGACGTTTTGTAGAGTGGCAGTGAACAGTTTGGCGAAATTGTACCGCGAAATTGTACCGAACCCCTTTTTTGCGTCAATGGTGATATTGTGGTAGAATTGAGATAATTTGGTCGTGAACTTTTATAAAGCTCACGAAGGATCATTATGTACCGAGTAGGGACGCCCTGCTTATCCAGAGCCTCTATAACCTCTTCTGTCTCCGCTGAATCAAAGGCTTTCGATGAAAGTGAGACAGTGTGGTTGTTTGCACTCTCGTGAAACTTCGATGAGTCTTGTAATAGAGTGGAAATGGTCTATGGTACTAAATCCTTTTCGGAACTTTGCTTGATCGCATAGCTGTCCTTCGTCCACTGTTTTGTCAATCCTGTTTAGGATGAATCGAGTAAAGGGTTTATAAATAACGGACAGCAAGCAAATTGGGAGATAATTGCCTATGTCGTGAAGGTCTTTTTTTTGAGCAACAAGAGGGTGTTGCTGGCTTTCCATTGAATAGGGACCTTGCATTCTCACGGGTAGCGAGTGAAGAGCCGAGCCAGGGTGTTGATGAGAACTGACTGCTGGCTCTTCAGGTGTTCTGACCTAATCCTGTCTTGACCGGGTGTTGTTCTGTTCATCACCGACGATATAGCATGTCGCATTTTGTAAGGTAGGACAGGCGGAACCATATTCATCCTCTTTCAATTTATATGACGGAAAGAGGATATGGCTAGCGAAGAGATCGGAATAGTATTAGTGGATGGTTTTTCCATAGCCCTTCTGGAAGTTGTAAGTGTCCCGTCAGGGTATCGGAGTGCAGTCATCTTGGTCTTATTGTTGGCGAAGCCTCGCTGGGCTATACGAATGCTCTTCCCAGCATCTGCAGCTTCTGCCATAACTGCTGCTCGTCTCTCTTTGACGTCTTCTATTATCGCTTCTCTGCAGGGTCTCGCAAGTACGGATGAAAGGTTTCGATTGCCTGTACTTCGTGCGATACCGCGTTGACGCATCAGCTCGTGTATCTGCGGAGACAAGCGTCTCTTCGTGACCTTAGTACACTCGGCTTTCATAGCGCTAACGTGAAGATATCCAGCGAGTCGATCGTAATCTTCGTCGATGTTGTCGACGACGGTA
Source organism: Parelaphostrongylus tenuis (assembly GCA_019055375.1). Classification (NCBI taxonomy): domain Eukaryota; kingdom Metazoa; phylum Nematoda; class Chromadorea; order Rhabditida; family Metastrongylidae; genus Parelaphostrongylus; species Parelaphostrongylus tenuis. The sequence continues at coordinate 43,307 of JAHQIW010003048.1, forward strand.
TCTTGCCAAGAGCCGACTAATGATATGAATACATCCCAGTTTATGGTAGTTCTGGGACTATGTTGTTCAAATTTAGCGGCTTTCTCTCCTCTCCGCAGAAAGCGGAGCGTTGCGCGAAGGAGGCGATGGTCTGATCCAGCGCAGAACTTAGGAACAACAACGACATTGGTCAGGCAAAATCTTCGATTTATTGAAATGTGGTCTATTTCGTTGTGGTACTCTCCACTGGGAGACTCCCACCTCCATCGCTGAGAGTTAGGCTTCTGGAATTGTGAGTTTCCATGGATGGTTTGGGTCGTCACGATAAACTCAGATAGCCTCTCACCTTGTTCACTCCATTCTAGTCCGTGGGTCCCTATGTGACGTTCTTCAGACGTTCTTTAGGTCCAATTTATTACATTGAAGTCTCCGACATTGACCTTGAAGAATACATGATCTTCTCTGGAGAATTTTTTAAGGTCCATATAGAACGCTCCGACTTCGTCTTCGTCATAGCTTGATGTTGCTGCATAAGCAACGACGGTGGTCAAAGCCGGCATAGAACCACATCGTTTCAACGTAATCGTCCGATACGGGTTGTTAGTTGTTCGAACGAATCAATGCTCACGGTCAAACTCGATTTAACGAGGACGCCAATGCCGCCGACACCTTTGCGATCGCATGTTCCAAGGAAAGTTCTTCTCCGGTGTCATAAACAGCGTGAAGAGGATGGCGTATTCTTGTTCGAGGCAGGCCAGTGGCGTCGTACCTTATAATTTTTGCTCGAATCAATAGATCTTCTACAGTGTACGCTTGGGCAAGGTTCCTTGCATAGCAGGTACAGATCGTCATTTTGGTCCGTTTCGATTGTGGCAGCCTAGTTTACCCTGAGATTTTAGCAGCCTCTCCGTACTTGTCCTACCTGGCTCTGCCGTACCAGGACTCTTTCAGGGTCAGGGAGAATGAGGTCCATATTTGTTACTGCTTTTGGCATTTTGATACCAAACATATAGCTTGCCAGGCTCTAAACGTGAGAGCTGGGTACTCACGAGCAGCTTACCAGTCTCTCTCGAAGGAGCGGGAGGAGCTTATTTGTTGGAGACGACTCCTAACCGCCTCCCATGTACTTTCCAGCTGCTTGATTGCACACTTTTGGCAGACTTCCCTCGTAGAAATAGAGTTTTGTCAAGTCGGCACTGCGGAAGCAGGGAACTCGTCCCCTGAAACCACCTGCGTCTCTAGGAAGCACACGGTCGCTTTTGGTTCGCGTTTATTCCTCTATCCACCACCTGAGAAAGCGCCCTGTACCCTCGCCACTAACCGGGCGGGATCCCTCAAAAAGGGAGGTCCGTGGAACATCTAGACTGTAAATCTAAAATACAGAAAGCCGAGCCTTCAGGTTTACATAAGGCACAAAAACACAGCAAAAAAGATTTCGATGTGACTTTCACGATCCTAGCACAAGAATGAAAAACATCCACGTGCAAAACTCTTGAGGCATTTTGGATAAACGCTAAATTCCCGAAATGAACCGGAAGGACGAATGCGTCACCATCACACGAGATCTCGCGCCCTTTCTACGTTTGATCTTTCAACCTGACCTAGGCAGCATATAAATAAGATCCTCCGAATCATTCAAAGACCAATATTACATGCGTCCAGTCTCTGAAGAAGGCGGGTCGCCGAAACGTGTGCCGAATTACTACGACAATTTTAACAGCCTCGCGTCAGATAATCAAGATGAGTTTTTTCGATTTTATATATCAAGTAATTATGCCAAGGTTTATAGAAAGTCGAATTTTAAATTGTTGCGGTATTTAGGAGTGTAAATTGTGAACAAACAAAAAATTCATTTCACACTCAAGCATCTTTCGCTGGACACCTTTTTCATTCAAACCTCCATTAGCCATTCGATAACACAAATCTTAGCGACTTCAATAATATTCTTAGTTTTGAGAAGCACTTTTTGATGCGTTGTTACAGGTGAAAAATAATGGGTTTCGCACTCGGCATGCATCGCACCCCACATGTGAGCTGCGCTGCTCGATCGGACACGGCGCCGAGAGCAAAACTCATGCTCTTTTATCTCTCGCAGCGCACTAGAATTCTTTCAGAAACCAGCCACATTATTAGGATCGTCAATATTTGCGTCATAATGGGTATGAAAGTTTGAAAGAAAAACCATGTTCAGCGAAAAGTACTCAAATGTGCAACGCAATTTAATCTTGTTGATACAGTTCAATATGAGGTTTTTTTAATTCGAAAGGCCAACACACCATTGAACTCTTGGCGATTCAACTGCCTGGGTTTCACGTTGATACTATGCGCAGCAGCCGGCGAGACCACGCAGAGGCCCCGCTAGCGCAGGTCGTCTCAGTGACAAAGTGGTAGTTTCGCAATGAAATTTCGATTCCTATCGCAACTACAGCAGATCAAATCGTTATTAAAAGCAGAAATGTGATATAAAAAACCTCAGTAAGGCTATTATTTAACTTAACCATGTTAAAACAATCATAAAACAACGAACTCTTCGCGAAAAATTATACTGCACATTGTATGGCAGTGGCATTTCAGCGATAGTTCGAAGAAAAATTCTCAATATTAATGGATTCTAAGAGTTGGGACTTCTAAAGAGTTGTGGAAGAGACTCTAATCTGTTGTCTTATGGCTGGGGATATTCCAGAAATCCACTTGTGCTCTATATGAATATTGCTTCACCGCTGCAACCTAGAATTGATATCAATCCTTTTTCCAAATCGCCACATTTTTGAAGGAGAAACCAGACGCTTATGAAAAGGTCGCGGTTTGCATTCTCATTGAACAATTTATGAATTTATGCTTTCTTATTCATGTTTATCCACATTTCGCTGATGTTTATGGTTCATTTTGCTACGCTTTCGTTATACGCACCATGTTTCGATCCTTTGAGAGGAAGGCGTTTCTTAATTTTTCTCAAGAGCTTTGGTAGTCTTGTAATTATTTTTGAGCCACGCATGTCAGTGGTCTGTCAAACAGGGCTGACTTATAGAGCCCGATACACGTGTTTCGATCTTGCGATCTCGTCAGTCGGGCAGTTGCCCTTTCTCGTCTTTTGCTAATCTCTGTGGGTGCTCCAGTCCTCACACTAAGAGTTAGCGACGGCGAACGTTTTACAATCTATGTCCCGCGAAAAACTCATCAGACATAGAGTGTTGCACACTCGACTGCTCTTGGCTGGTATATTCAATATATCATAACTCTCGCTTCGAGTGTTTTCTCAAGATCACAGCTCAAATTTCAATATGCTTTGCAATCATTCTTAAGCCACGCATGTCAGTGGTCTGTCAAACAGGTCTGACTTATAGAGCTCGGTACACTCTGTGTTCGGTGAGTTTTTCACAGGACTGGAGCACCCACAGAGATTAGCGAAAGACGCGAAGGGTAAATGCCCGACTGACGAGATCGCAAGATCGAAGCACGTGTATCGGGCTCTATAAGTCAGCCCTGTTTGACAGACCACTGACATGCGTGGCTCAAAAATGCAAGGCATATTAGTTAAGCTGACTTGAAACGAAAGCTTTAGTAGTCCTTCCATAGCTCAAATCACAAAAATTTTGATGTGAGTGATTTCTTTGAAAGCTTTTTTCAAGTCGCATTGTGCGGTCGATTCCATCTATATACCAAAGCAAAGAACGCGCGACGAGTGCGAAACCCAATAATTTTTTGAATACTGCATTGCACTATGCAGCTTTTTTCAAAAGCTAAGTACTTGACTGTAATTGTCAAAATTTAGGCTATTTGATGATTATTGAAGATCTGAAAGAAAAGTTTTGTCTAGAGAGAAATGTTGAGTGTGAAACATAATTTTATTTTGGCTGTTGCAGCGCAATAAAGAAGCCATCTCGAAAATCAAATAGAGTTTCAAAATTTCCGGCACTTAAGCGATCACATGGCTGCTAAAATTCAGAAAAATTCAAAAGACGCGTTTATTCCAAGAGTTCAAACTGAGTGCGGAAAGTGAAAATGATCCAGATTCACGAAATCCAGTGCTCTTTTGGCTGCTACAACACAATGACATCTTCTTTTGAAAAGCGATTACTTAATTAACTAGGCAGTATTTAAACTATCGTATGTGTAATGAAATCCTAAAAAAAAGCTTTGTCAAGCGAAAAGTGCTTGAGTGTGAAGCACGATGCTACTCATACCATAGCAAGCAAGTAAATAGGTTATTTCAAAAAAAAATTTACATCTATGAAATTCTTGTGATTCAAACTATCGAATGACCACCTGAACTCTTAGTCTGTGCATTTCTGCATATGCAAATGCATGATTTGGAAATGCATTTTTTCTAGGGGGTCGCAACACAGTAGGTATTACGGAAATGATTCTTCAGGAGCCAGACAAGTTATATTCTCAACTTATCAAATATGCAGCTTTTGGAAAGTGCAATTGTTTGGGACGTGGACTTTCCTTACAACAAAAATCCGCTTGTAGAACTCATTTCAATAAATAATCCTTCCTTAGCGATGAAATATGCTCAAGATTCAAATTCCAATATGCCTGATGATGTTTTGAGCGATGCATGTGGCCTGTGATGGGCACTTGTACAGCCCAATACACGTATTTCGGCCTTGGCAGCCTCGACAGAAGTGGGCAGGCTCTTCGTTTTTGGCGTCAATTCAAATTTCATTTCATTTATAAATTTGAACAAGGTTCGCGTGAAGCTGATACAACGTTCCCCTATGGCAAAAAGTTAGAACGAGAAAGTTCTTGGCGCCGAAGAATCTTCAAACGATGCGCCATGCAATCGTCTTTAAATCATATTTTCGTTTGAGGTGATTGAATGCATATCCGGCTTTTACAACGACTTGCGGTGGTCTACCGATATACTGAGCCAATGCTGCTTATGCTCCAGGCATGTATGGCACAGATTTACTGACATCGGAGGATTGGAAGGTTTAGTGCGCCATGAGTGCGAGATCGAACCAATGATCTCGTGTGCGATGCGAAGCACCTCTAATCACTGCGCCACATGCGCTCTTGAGCACAGAGTCATTTTTTTTCTTCTTAGCAAAACTTACTGTAAAAGTCTCCTCATTGATTGAGCCAAGTACTAAGTTTTCCAGTTTCCAAAGTGTTCAATGACTACTATTAGTTTGTGAAAAGCCTGCTGTGTGAAAAGGAAGGAAAATACGAACTCATTTCACACAATGCGTCTGCATTCTATTCAGTTATTAAGGAATAGTGAACCTTTTTAAAAAGGTTGGACGGTATTTTCATTAAAAATGCATTTTAATGTGTCCCTTCAGCAATATTCTATCTAATCTGAATCAGAATATCAGTAATAACATCAAAATTCCGCTGCGAAGTCCGAAAATGGACTAAGATTGTAAAACGTTTTATTCTATTGGTTAGGAAGACGTAATATGAAGGCCGAACGACAAACCAAGCATAGTTTGAAAACTGGAATTCCTCAAGCTATCGAGTGACTACAAAACATAGATTAGAAAAAGAAACAAATGTTAACCCTACCGAACGGCTGCATAAATGGATGCAAGCAAAGCGAATTACCCGATTTTTGCTATTTGATTAAAGCTTTTTTCTCCATTTTGCAAAAGTCTGGATTCTTATATCAATTTGATAATACTTTGATAGAAAAAGATTTTCTCTACTCGCTCATATGTATCTGGTTTAGAATATGTGTCATGTATAGAGGAAAACGTTGGTTTAATAGGAATTATACTGAATTTGGCAGTCAGTCAACTGCGTCCAATCGTAAAAAGGATATCGAAAGAAAAGTGTAGTTATGACCTTCTTCAGTTCTATAAAAGACCGAAAAGCCATTATATTAAAGAAAATTGGATAACAAGGAAAATTTTACAACAAAATGTTAATGCATACTGTGTTCGGTACCTGTTCATCGATAACTCTCACTATTACTGTGCTTATATCAATCATTCGTTTATTTCCATTTATTCAGAGTTGACATATGTGAGAAAAAGTTAAGAGATTATGGATAGTGGAGCAATTCTGAGCGTAGAGAGACAATTGTGTTTTATGAGAACGGGCAAGTAATGCATATTTCCCGCTTAATCGTTGTATCGGCATGTCAACTTTTATCCAAAATATAGATTCACATTTGTTAATCCTAAGGAGGCAAAGCCCAATATTCAAAGATATCGTTAGATCGACAGTTGCATCGAGCTCAGTAATATGTTGGAGTCACTTTTGCAAAATTAGTCAATGATATTTTAGAAGATGGATATAGTAAGAAATAATGTAATTAAGCTTCTATAATGCAATCCTGCATTATTTATTAGTGTTGGCATTGTGAAGTTGTTGACAATGGCTGCAGATCAAATTTTGGATATGTTTTCTTTATAATATTGTGAGTAGTTATGATTGTATATACGAGAGACCAACTTTCTGCATAAGGAAGTGAAATTGTTAATCGTAGATGTTGTACGAAAAATTATCCTGAAATAAATATTTAAAGAGCATTTGGACATCAGCATAACATGAAATTTGCAAACACATTGACCTCGTCAAATCTTCCACCAGATGTTTAGATCAAATACATGAGCAAAGTAGATCATATTATGAATTAGTCATGTGTGGAAGCTGCACACATTTTATTCGGTCTCATCGATCGCCAGCGGTTTCACCACCTAACTGTTACAGCCGTTGGCATTTTCGAAGCTTAGTGTTCTGACTTTCCTTTCCCAATTTCGGCTTGCTTTCAATGTAAGTTTATTATTGCTTAACAATACAATTTTGATTGCTGTTTGCAATTCTTGAAAGTTTGTCTTTTAGAGCCGTTATGTCGTCTGGAGATAAAACTGGTAAACCATGTTTGATAGCTTGGCAATAAGCGCCGATGTGGACTCTGGTGAGGAATCAGATGCGATCATGAAAAGAAACTTGAACACCCCGAATAGCGGCGTTGAAGATGGTGGTGCGATCAACGGCCCGGACGATGCACAGCAAGCAAATTTGAATATTGCTCCTGTAATGGGTGAATGGACCACGGATTTGCGAACACCCACTTTGCTGACATCTGATGAAAGTTTGACACAAGGCGGCGTCGTGCTCGACTGCCGAGAACCAGTCGACTACGAGCTGTTCAAGCGAGGTGTTTGGCAGCTGATTGTGCAACAGACAAATATCTACGGCAAGCTGATGGACATTCGCTGGGAAAACACAAACATTGAGGGCATGAAGCAGTTTTTAGCTTTATGTATACAGATGGCCAGGGCGAAGTTCCTCGTTTGAAAGATTCTAGAGCACAGATCCAACTTTCAATAAACCCTATTTGGGGCCAGCTCTCGTGTCAGGGAACAGATTTCTCCAGCTTATGCGACGCTTGCATTTCGCCAACAATGCGAGGTGAGAGGGACGAAACAGACTTCACACACTGCTAGAGCTTGTCAACAGCAATTGCAAGAATCTGTACAAGCCTGTGAGGGACATATACAGCGATGTGTCGTTGATACCCTTCAAAGGAAGAATTGTGTCTCGCCAATAACTTCTGCTCGAAAGGCACAAGTACGGGCTTAAACTCTTCAAACTGGCAGTCCAGGAGTGCAAACTTTCAGGAAAATTTTATATCAAGGTGCTGGCACAACTAGCACTTTGACTGGAAGTGTTGCAGATGGTGTTGTGATGGACCTCACTGACGAGTTACTAAGTGAAGAAAGACACCTTTCCACCGACAACTGGTACAGCAGTGTAGCTCGTGTTGAGAGACTTGCAGAAGAACTCGTACTTGACTGGAACATGCAGAAAGACTAGCCAGAGATTGCCAAGGGAGTTCATGAAGCAGGAAGTAGACAACGAGCGTCAGTTTCCCGTGCAGAATAAAAGCGGCGCAAAGTTGCTTAGATTCATGGAGAAGAAAGAAGTGATACTTATCATCACAGAGGCCTTTCATAACTCGAGCGACAAGAAAGTTAAAGGCGAATGTGAGTTATAACAAAGAAAGGAGTATGTATTTTTTTGGTACATATAGTATAAGAGCGCGTTTAGCGCAGTGGTCGGAGGTGCTCTGCGACACACATAATCGATCAATCCATGGTAGGTAGTTCCATGTCCGCTTGAGGCTTACCAAGTCTCTCATCCGCGTAGGTTTAGTAGAGTCGTGCCAGATCTTTTGAGAGGGTAACAGCACTAAGTTAGTACATCAATAGGCCACTGTGAGTCATTATGAGAGCCATATGTGGACTCAATCACTTCTAACGGTGATTGATGTAGTGAAATAAAAGGCACTTTCCCCAAGGTTTGATCAACGCCGAATCTTTTTTTTTAGCATCTGGTATTTGCTAAGAGGTGTTTACAACTAGAAAGTAATGTAGAGTTTGTTTTGTTTTCGTTCTCGATTTCGTATGAATTCTAATGAAACAAGAAAGATATGTTTATTGAACCAACTTTCCACGATCTTCAGCAAGTTTGGTTGTTGTCCTGGAAAAATTTCGGATGAATGCTGATAATGTTGAGCAAAAGGGAACTGTATTTGCCAGATTCCCACGTCACATCATCATACATTTACATTTTTCAAATCACTAATGCATGAAGCCCGCGGTTATCGAAGGAAGATGGTATGAAATGACTATACTCATTTGATCTGTACTTCCAAAGATCAACGAAGGGCTATCATTAATCAAGAAAATGAAGAAATCATCAAGAAGAACGAAGGGCGAAGCGCGATTAATACTAGTTTTGTTACCATCATGATGCATGTATGATAGGTCATTGCAATTCTGGCAGCCTAGCATAACCCTGAGATTTTAGCAGCCTCTCCGTAATCGCCCTTCCATTGGCCAGTAGCGGGCTCTCTCAGAGTCCGCAGAATGAGCAAAGATAACGTGGAAATAATTCAAAAGTTGTCAGCTGCACAAATTTTCTCAAGAAAAGGTGTTTTACATGGAAAAAAGGATAATTTTCATGACTGATTATTCTTTCCACACTTTTGTACTATTTTATTATAATATATGCAGCAAAAGGTACGGCTACATCTATTGATTGCGAAAGTTATGACGAGAACGTTCAAAGAGGCTCGAAGGGACCACTTGTTTTACTCAACACTTTCAAGTTTTTCACGAGATATACCTCAGCTCCACCAAAAAATCGCTAGTTGAAAGATCCAAATGTCCTTCAATTCCATTTTGACCAAGTGACCTCTAACATCTCCATTGTGCTATAGACTTGCTCTTGGTAATTAGTGAGCACTGAGGCCGTGAATACTTGAAAGAGTCAAAATTTTTTATTGGCTTGAGGCTTGCAATCCTTTTTCACATAGATCTTTATGGTCAGCAGTCAAGCAAGGATATAGGCGTTTCTTAGATTTAAGGCAAACACAATTTCTTCCTGCGATTTTTAACGAAAATTTTTCTATTATTTAATCAAGGAAAACAATAATTACAAACTGATCAAATTGAACACTTCAATGTGATTCTCTCATTGAACTTAGCAGTCAGCATTCACGTGATTTGCAAATTTACTGTCACTCTAATGCTTTGTGAACATTGGTAGCTGAAATTGTTTGCCTCAAACACATCAGAGTTCAACTACAGCCGACAGCGACTAGGCCGAGAGGAAATTCAATCCAAGCGAACCCGATGTCAACATTAGAACTGCCCTGTTCACTACATCTGCCACATCATTCTCGACCAGTTCGCATGATGATGTTTGTGGTCTGCAAAAAATGTAATTTATATACAAAACAAATGTACAAAAAACCTGTTCAGACCGAAAGAGTTTTTGATATTGTCAAGTGTGCGTCGGGAATAGCTGTGGTTGTCACTTTGTTCTTCATATTGTAGCAGTACACATTTGCATCTTATTGTCCTCTGCATTGCAAATTCCCGTCACTGTACTACCAACAATAATACAACCTTTTTTGCATTTTTGAGGCTGCAAGAAATTATAAATCTCAAAAAGACACGTTCTTAATTTGCAACAAGAAAAAGGGGCCAAAACAGTTCTGAGCACTTTCTTATATTCTTCTTTAAGCTAAACACGAGGTGTTACAATAAACTTTATTTGCAGTTGACGTTTCGGCAGTTCGCCTTCTTCAGAGCCTGGAATGGTCAAATTGTCCGCAATCCAATAAGCCAAACACCTCCAATACTCCCTCAGAAAAAATCACCAGACCTAGATTTCAATCGCATCAAGCACAAAATCAACTCTCAACATACTCACCGCTTTTATATATGTTCCACCGAATGATTCAAGTGGAGACCACCGGAAGGAAATCACAGGCTCGTAATGCACCTTACCCATCAAAATAGCAGTTCTTATATACCGGCTGAAATCACGTGTAATAACGAGGCATTCCTCCCTGCGGTTCATAGTTGGATTGGTGGTATTAATCCAAAGTGCTTCAAGAAGCTGAGCGATATGATCTTGTAAGTATTTGAGATAAACTTCCGCCTTTAAATTGGTGAACAAAATTTTCCTCACACAGTCTTTGTGGACTTTTCACGCCTTTATGAGGCACATATGCGCCATCAGGTGGAGCAAAGGAGCATGTACTAAACTCTAAATTAGATTTTGCAAAGTAACAGCGCAACGAAATACACTCCCATTTACACGTCATCCTAATGTATGAACAAGATAAACAGCAATTTGATCGGTGAAATCCTCAAGCAACTTTTGCTTATTGTAACTATCCACGAACTCATATTTCCTCGCCGTTGGATAGATGCTGTATCTGTGCGCTGTGGAACTTATCACAACATCTCTCGTAATACCGTCTGCGCACCATTGCGCTTTTCCTACTCTGTACGGCCAGTGCGTGCCACTTCTCCAGTTGGCGATGCATTGACTTATTAGGTAATCCTCGCCTATTCTTTGGGGACGCCCTATCAATGATGCGTTTTTCTGCAACAAGCCCTTGGCAAGTTCAACACTAGTATACCCATTAATGGTGTAGAGGTTACGGCCCTCATCTAGTAAACCATCCATTGGGCCCCTTACAACACTTTCCGAGATTCGTCCCGCGCATGGGAGTTGTGCCTGTACCTGCGTATGGTAAAGTGTTGCACGTGTATCCTCCCAAGTTGCACAGTTTGAACAACTTAATCCCATATCTGCGCCTTATCTTGCTACGTCAGCTACGTCAGACTTCAAAATTTTCTGCGACGAAGAAAAAATTTACTAATCACCTGTATCACCTGTCGTCCCGTTGATCGTCGAGTGACTCGAGCGGGTGCCAGCAACTCTTCCATTTTTCCCTATCGCGTGTAAGAGTAGCCCAGTGGGTTTTCCTCGCTCTAGGGATTCGCTGAGCATCATATCTTTCATCTATCGCTTTTGTGAAGAAATCGGACCAACGAGTCAGTGGTTTTCCTTTAGAGCGCTTGACGACCCGAGGAATCCAGTCGGTAACGCCTCTCGTCCATCGGGTGTCGTTGAAGCGCATCACGTGTCCGGCCCACCTTATTTTCGATATCCTGGAGTGCAGAACGGCGTCTCTGATTTTTGATAGTTGACGTAGGTTGGAACTTCGGATCCTTTCGCTCATTGCGAGATACGGGATACTCCTAGCATCGACCTTTCGACTGCGCGTTCGATAACGGCAAGTGATCTTTCATCCTGCTTACGTAGCGACCAGGTTTCTGCTGCATACGTTAGGGCAGGGATAATCGTCGAGTCGAAAAGGTGGGCACGGAGTCGGATGTTCTTTGTCCTCTTCACTACATCTTCGATGCTCTTAAACGTTTCCCAAGCCGCTCGTTTCCTCCTGCTTAACTCTGGAGCTAGGTCATTCATTATGTTGATTTACTAATAAACACTACTAATGCTATCACTACTATTATTTACTAATATACTAGATTTACTGTTTACTAATAAACGACAATTAATAACAATCATCAGTCAACAAATAGCAATTAACAAATAAGCGACAATCAACAAATAAGCGGGCCTTTCAGGGCGGCAAATGAAATCTCTGCGTGCAGCGCCATCAGAGTGAGCATAATTTCGCAATTTATCTAGAGATATATATTCTATCGCAAAAAAATGTCCACATTTATTCCGATAATCTAATTCAATACGATATTCTCTATATGCTCATGTGATTTTAATGCATATATGTCTTATGTGCGAAGAAGGCTCTGTGAGAATTCTTTTTGTGCTCACAGCATCTTGTAAAATTCTTTTTAGGAAAAAAATTACCTAGAATAACATAAGTTAATGCTATTAAAAGGATGCTGAACTTTAAATGCAAAGGCATTCGCAGACCACGACCGAGCGAACAAGAAAACCGAATTTGAAAAACAAATGTGTTTCCGCTACTAAAATCACCGTTCTTTTTTTCAAAAACCATTTAGGAAGTCGTAATCATCAAAATTAAAGATATTGAATGGATACTAAGATTTTAGAGAGAAGCCTTTCGCCACGGAACAAAGCTTTATCCCTAAAAGGTTGTTTACGTTTCATTATCGGCAAACACCTTTTTCTGGCAGATATTCATTGTTTTCCGGTTTACAATTGATATTGCAATTTCAAATTGCTGTGTATCATAAAATATATTAGAATTGATGCATTCATAACATTGTATTATTATTTATAGCGTAGAAAGAGTGGTGTGTAAACTGAGCATCATTAGTGCAATGGGTTAGAGCACGCGATCCCGGATGGAGTGAGATGTGGGTTACAGCCCCGCAGCTTGCCACCGCAAAAATGGTCAAGTAAAGTATAGTTTTATATCATTAAATATTATAAATAAGCTATTACAATTGAAAGTATGCTAGCATGGATGTGATCGCGCTGTAAAAGAAAGCTTTTTAATCAAACATAGCCAATATATCTGCACCAAAAGCATACGTGTGTGTAGAGGAATTCATGAAGTATCGAAATATAAAAAAAACCCTAATTACTTTCATAAAGCTGAAAAACCCTGATCAAATTACAAAATCGCATATCGGCTGCGATTTGCACTGGGCATGGCTATAACAAATGGTGGACCAGAAACTGTTATAGCCATGTCCAGTGCAAATCGCAGCCGATATGCGATTTTGTAATTTGATCAGGGTTTTTCAGCTTTATGGAAGTAATTAGGGTTTTTTTTTATATTTCGATACTTCATGAATTCCTCTACACACACGTATGCTTTTGGTGCAGATATATTGTCTATGTTTGATTAAAAAGCTCTCTTTTACAGCGCGATCACATCCATGCTGGCATTCTATCAATTGTAATAGCTTATTCAAAAAATTTAATGATATAAAACTATACTTTACTTAGCCATTTTTGCGGTGGCAAGCTGCGAGGTGGCTCCGAACCCATCATCTCACTCTATCCGTGATCGCTGTGCTCTAACCCATTGCACTAACGATGCTCAGTTTACACACCACTCTTTCTACGCTATAAATAATAATACAATGATATAAATGCATCAGTTCTGATATATTTTATGATACACAGCAGTTGAGAAGTTGTAATATAATTGTAAACCGGAAAACAATGAATATCTTGCCAAAAAAAGGTTGTTGCCGATAATGAAAGGTGAACAACCTCTTTTGGGATCAAGCTTTCTTCCGTGGCGAAAGGCTTCTCTCTAAATCTCAGTATCCATTCAATATCCTTTAATTTTGATGATTACGACTTCCTAAATGGTTGTTGAAAAAAAGAACGGTGAATTTAACAACGGAAACACAAAGTTGTGTTTCAAATTCGGTTTTCTTGTTCGTTCGGTTATGGTCTGCGAATGCCTTTGCATTTAAAGTTCAGCACCCTTTTAGTAGCATTAACTTATGCTATTCTAAGTAGTTTTTCCTCAAAAGAGTTTTACAAGATGTTGTGAGCACAAAAAGAATTCTCACACGAGCCTTCTTCGCACATAAGACATATATGCATCAAAATCACATGAGCATATAGAGAATATCGGATTGAATTAGATTATCGAAATGAATATGGACATTTTTTGCGACAGAATATATATCTCTAGATAAATTGCGAAATTGTGCTCACTCTGATGGCGCTGCGCGCAGAGATTTCATTTGCCGCCCCGAAAGGCCCGCTTATTTGTTGATTATTTGTTGATTGTCGCTTATTTGTTGATTGCTTATTTGTTGATTGATGATTGTTGTTAATTGTCATTTATTAGTAATTTTTTTTCGTCGCACAGAAAAATTTTGAAGTCTGACATAACTGACGTAGCAGCAAAAGGCGCAGATATGGGATGAAGTTGTTCAGACTGTGCAGCTTGGGAGGATATACGTGCAACACTTTTCCATACGCAGGTACAGGCACAACTCCTGTGCGCGGGGACGAATCTCAGAAAGTGTTGTAAGGGGCCCAATGGATGGTTCACTAGATGAGGGCCGTACACCTCTACACCATTAATGGGTATACTAGTGTTGAACTTGCCAAGGGCTTGTTGCAAAAAAACGCATCATTTGATAGGGGCCTCTCCTAAAGAATAGGCGAGGATTACCTGATGAATCAATGCAACGCCAACTGGAGAAGGGGCACGCACTGCCGTACAGAGTAGGAAAAGCGCAATGGTGCTCAGACGGCTTTACGAGAGATGTTGTGATAAGTTCCACAGCGCACGGATACAGCATCTATCCAACGACGAGGAAATATGAGTTCGTGGATAGTTACAATAAGCAAAAGTTGCTTGAGGATTTCACCGATCAAATTGCTGTTTATCTTGTTCATACATTAGGATGACATGTAAATGGGAGTGTATTTCGTTGTGCTGTTGCTTTGCAAAATCTAATTTCAGAGTTTAGGTACATGCGCCTTTGTTCCACCTGATGACGCATATGTGCCTCATAAAGGCGTGAAAAATCCACAAAGACTACGGTGAGAAAAATTTCGTTCACCATTTTAAGGCGGAAGTTTATTTCAAAAGCTTACAAGATCATATCGCTCAGCAGCCAGCGTTCAGGCGTATTCGGGAAGTCACTATACCGATCGTGGACGTTGTGATGTATCTTAAGTATAAGTGGCATTACGTGTAAGTACGCCTTATGCTCGAGGCAAAACTAGACGAATAAGCACGAGGTGCAGTTGATCTAAGGCGAAGATGTGTTCTTAGGTTATAGCGTTCGGCAAGCTGTATAATTTAGGCCGAAAAATCATGTTGCATAGTATTGTGGACAATAATAAAGTGAGAGCTGATTATTCTAGTTGTTTGATGTCTATTGTCTTAGAACGCATAAATTATTGAGTGTACAAGCGAAATTCTATACAACGCGGGTAAATGTTGACCGGTACTGATATTTAGGGTAAACTGCTAATGATGGATGCCTGTTCTATAAATATTGCTTACTGAATAAATATTTTGAACAAAAGATTGACGATATCATTGTTAAGTCCAAAAATCTTGGTCAGAAATATCCAAGTTCTCCAAAGAAGTGTACTACAAATTGACGATTGTGGGATCAATGAAGGCTTATTACGACTACCTACTGGAAGACACACCTTAGAAGGTTCTTGAAAAAGTTACACACTGAAGGAAACTCGTTTTGAATTAAATTTTTACATATTGTCAGAATTTAAGAACTGAGAAATGAAATTCCGTTTTTCCCCATTTGTGTGTCTATCGTCATGAAAGTGGGAATTTTTGAGAATTTCACTATTCGATTACCAGTACACCCACTGTGAAGTTCAAGCGACAAACTGTTCACTCAGAGAGTAAAACGCGATCTTAATTCCCTTGCTACAGTGTACTAAAAAATCAATTCAAAAAGAGTAGAATTCGGAATCTACACTTTTCGAAGTATTGAACAATCATTGAAAATCTTTTGTAAAGCCAGTTAAAAACGATAGCAGACACAGAAAGCACTTCGAAAGAGAAGTGCATTTTTTGTCACCGTTTTTACAGCGCTTTGAAAAGCGTACATTTGTCATTCAATTTACACGCATCCTTTGTTCTGTGTTTCGCTGCTAATGGCAGTCTACTTACTGTTTGATTTGCATTTATTCTAGACTATGGAAAGGATCTTACATGGTGCAAAAAATTGCGCTTTTACACCGTAGGTTCGAACTTGGACTTAAAGCAACAGAGACAACCTGCAGCATCAACAGCTTATTTGCTAGAAGCTGATATTGAAAGTACAGTGCAGTGGTTGTTCAAGAAGTTTTGTAAAGGAGACCAGAGCTCGAAGATGAAAAATGTAGAGGCTGGCTAAGGAAGGTCGACAACGACCAATTGAAAGCAATCACCGAAGCTTTTACTCTAAAACCACACGAAGTGATGCCGCAAAACGCAATGTCGACCATTCTGTGGTTTTTTTGCTATTTAGAGTAAAGTGGGACAGTGAACAAAGATTGTTGTAAAAGTAATGCCGCTTCACTTGCGGCCAGCCTACAGATACACGTTACACAACGAGCGCTTCAAAAGTTAAATGATTCGAGCTACGAAACTTTCGCTCCACCCTTTATATCTGTCGAATCTTGTTGCGCTCGACTACCACTTCTTCAAGCATCTCGACAGCTTCTTGCGGAGAAAACGCTTCCGCACCAACAGAATGCAAGAAATGTCATCCAAGAGTTCGTCGAAATCTAAAGGCAGCAAATTTCAAACTACAAGAGTAAGCAAGCTTATTTCCCGCCTCAAAAAGTCTAGTTATTAATATTTGAGAAGCTACGGTTTGGAAGCGCCATTATTTCTGCACCTAACTCATAGCAATGCCTTGGTAGTGTCGTGTGGCCTTAGCTCACATACTCAGGCAAGAACTATCACGCTACAGGACTTTTTTCACACTTGATTTTAACACTACATTGAGCTAAAAATCTGAAGTAAAACTTTTATAGAACTTTTAATGAATGTCTATGTTAACAGGATCGATTCACAGCCTAATTTTGTGATGATTGCTGTATAGTAGGCGTCCGTACACGTTGCCGAATTAAGTAAGAAAAAAGTGCTGCAACACTAATTTTTTTGTGCGGAGCTTCACACTACTCGATTGTGTCCTGACTGATGTAAAGACGGCCTTGGAAAGGAGAACATTTAGTGTGCACGTGATTCAATTCACCTAGACTCTGATAAAGATGAAACCTTTTGTTAGCAATAATAGAGATCTAAAGCAACTTTGCAAAGTTCAACAATAAAATAGACTAGTCATAAATCACGCAGCGGTGTAATGAAGATGGAAGTCTAATGTTGTCTATAATTCAGAAAGAATATAGAGCAAAACATCACCATAACCTCATCTTGTGATTTCAGCCTCGTAAATGTTCAGTGTAGTGTTTGTACACATTGAAGGTTGTTCATTAGCAAAATAACATTCTCAATTACATAATATGTTATTTCGAAATAACCTTATTCTCAAGGTCTTGGAGTAACAAATCGGAATTCCTCGAGAAGCTTCAAGTCTTCGTGAGAGTGACCACCTGCATCACCTATTGTCCCGTTAATCGTCAAGTGACGCGAGGGTGCACCAGCAACACAATTTCCCTATCGAGTGCAACGTAGCCCAGTGGGTCTTCCTCACTTTAGGAATTCGTTCAGCATCACATCTTTCTTCAGTCTTTTCGTCAAGAAACTGGACCATCGGTTTGTGGTCCTGTTGTACAGCGCTTGATACCCCGAGGAATCCGGTCGCTAACGGCTCTCGTCCATCGGTTGTCGTTGAAGCCCATCACGTGTCCGGCCCATATTATCTTAGACATCGTGGCGTGTAAACGGCTTCCCTGATTTTCAATGCTAACGTATGTCGGAACTTCGGATCTTTTCTCCCATTTGCGAGATACGGAATACTCCTAGCATCGAACCTCTCAACTGCGCTCTCAATACGCCAAGTGATCTTTCACCGTGCTTACGTGGAGACCAGATTAGTGTGCTACGTTAGGGCAGGGATAGTCGTCGAGTCCGAAAAGGTGGGCAGGGTGTCGGATGCTCTTTTCCTCTTCACTACATCTTCCATGTTCTTAGACGTTCCCCATGCCGCTCGTTTCCTCCTGCTCATCTCTGGAGCCAGGTCGTTCATCATGTTGATTTCACGACCAAGAAAGACGTAGCTGAAGCATTCGGAGGTTGTCGTTCCGTTGAGCGTGAATGGGACATTCAAGACTCATGCGTTCCTCATGTACATCGTTTTCGTTAGATTTAATTAGAGACCAATCTTTCCACAGGCGTTGTCGAAATCGGTCAACATTCGTTCCGCTTGGCTGATGCTTGGTGTTATAGAGGACGATATCGTCAGCAAAAGCGAAGATGGTTTAATTGTCGACCGTCAATTTTCACTCCCATTTCGTCCCATTCTAATGTTCGCATGACGTTTTGAAGGGTGGCAGTGAGCAGTTTTGGTGAAATTGTATGGCCTTGTCGAACCCCTCTTTTTACGGCAATGGTGATATTGCTGTAGAATGGAGATATTTTGGTCGTGAAGATCTTTGTGAAGCGGATCTTTGTAAAGCGATTCGAAGTGAGATCTGGGTTCGAATCTCGGCCGACGCAAACGTTTTTGCACACCACTCTACATCATTGGGTCTATAGAAACACCATAACACCGCAATAGGCGGTCAAATAAAATGATTTCGGATTGAACTGTCCTGCCACACCGTAGACGGTTGGCTGTTGGCAGATAACGCGTTGTAGCGTAGAAATAGTGGAGTGCAAAAGGAACGTCGGTGGTGCAACGGTTTAGCACATGCTCCCAGAAAGAGTAAGATCTGGGTTCAAATCCCGGCTGACGTAAACGTTTTTGCACACCACTCTACATCATTGGGTCGTTGCTAAAGCTCACGAAGGATCATTATTTGCCGAGTAGGGACGTCCTGGTTATCCAGAGCCTGTATAACCGCTGCTGTTTCCAATGATTCAAAGGCTTTCTTGAGATTACGACCTGGATTCCACGACATATCTGGAGCGTTCGCAGATGTTCGTTTCCTTGAGCATGAATGGGGCATCCAAAATCCATCCGTTCCTTATAAGCATCGGTTTAGTTAGAATTGGTGATATTCATATCACGAGTGATATCACACTATAGATTGAATAGTACGTAGATTTTTCTCAAATCGAGTAAGTTAGCAAGGATTCTTCTACTCGAAACACAGAATGATATGGTTTTCTTGATCGTGAGAGGCAAATCAAAATCTCAGTAGCGTTTTGAATTTTCAGCTTTTTTTTCAGGAATTTTGTGGGTGTTGAATGTACCTAAACAGATAGCTTCACTTTGTTTTATAGCAATCTTTCACAGCTAACCTTGTCATTGACTCCCAATTTGCCGTATTTTCAATAATGTCTTTCACCTAACCTCCGCTAGATTAACCGATTCTTTTCTCGTTTTCGAAAAAGCTCTGAAATCGTCCATTGACAATTACAGGGCACAATTTTGGTGCTAATCGTTTTGACAGCAGCATCTAAGGATTCAGATAACAGCATTTATTCAGTTTTGATACTTTCATTACCCCATTTGGTGCGCCTATGAGATCTCCTTTGTTAAAACTTTTAAGACCATGTGTAAAATCTATGAGATATAATCACAAGCACAGTGCAGCATCATTTATGACGAACTATTCGCTCTTTAATAACTTGCTTTTTCTATGATGTTTCTGAAAGTTGCATATAATATTATATATCAAAGCTAATATATTTAATTCAGAATAATTTTCGTACAACTCAATACAGTTGACCAATTCTCAATAATGGTAAGCAACTGCGTAGTAAGAGCTTTTTATTCACAAATAAGGGCTCTAATTGCACTAGAAACATGAGGGCGTGTAAGAGTCGAAGTATCACAAGAAACCTAAAATTACATCAGAAACGAAGAGAAACTCTAATTGAATAACTAAAGTAGCGCGCCTGCTGAGAATCGCATTGAAGGCGATTTTTACTGTGATCCCGGAAGGGTTAACGAAGAGATCGATTGACTGCCAAAGTAAAAACTTTCAAGGAATCTCAATGAGGATTTTAAAGGAAAAAAGATGTGAGATGGTATCTGTAATCCAGTATTGTGAGAAATAAGATACAACCGCATCACCATTGGCCTTAGGAGAAGCAACACTGAACGTTAGTAGTGGCATATTCCTTGCAAAACTATGAAACTTCTAAATATTGCACACCAACTTTCCTATAACCTTGACATGAGCAATCAATCAAGTTTCTTTGTTGACTGAGCTGTAGCACGAGATTTCAATATGAAGTTGTAAGCATCTAACAACGATTCGACGCGTATCTTCTTTTTCGACGCAGATAATTTAAATCAATCGCTTACTGTGGTTCGAACCCTGTTGACGATTTTCGTCTTTGATTTGTTCGATGCACACCTTCATCGATGGAGCACCGCTTGAATAATGAACCTCACTCGGCAAGCTTTTTTCACACAAGATGAAGCGTGTGCTGATTAGCTACTTTTGTTATTCCAATCAACTTATCATCCATTGATAGTGAAATCAAACTTCCTTCCGGGAAGCTCATCATGCAGAAGCTAGTATTGGCAAGGACTTACACATGGCACCATACTATATTGTGAACTGACATTCTTCCGACTTCGGCATAACCAAACAATCATAATTTCCTTGTTGATCAAACCTGCAACACGAGGAACGACAGTGGACGATCGACTCGAGTTGACAGCTCTGAAGAAGATAGATTACGTCGAAACGTTAGCCGGATAAAACTTTTCATCAAGAAGCTCGTACTACAGACTCAAACGACACGATAATCATAAAAACGTTGAATGCTGAGAACCGACGGTTGCGCTGTAGACGACTGTTTTTCATGCACATTAGTTGCATATGCCCCAATAACATGAGTGTTTTCGCGCCTTATATGTACATTGAGAAGTACTTGACGGACTTTTGAGATCGCCATATAAATTTTTTTGCAGCTATACAGTGGTCTACCTGACTTGTCAATGTATTCCTTCTCGCATGCTTTACAGTATATAAAGTATATTGTGTCCAAAGTCATACATTTACTTTCTGCCTGAAAGGATTGCTTAATTTCCTGAGTTACACAAGCGATCGTAGAGACGTTTACGTACTTATTGATAGTGCAGGGTGTTGGATGGGAGTTCTGTCACTGCCACGGAGATTTTCAGGATCACTCCTTCCATGAACTGCTTTCAAACCTTGATATAAATGATGCCTTCGAGGTTGGTATTTCAGTGGTTAACGTACGTTTCGCCGCTATCGCCCACCATCAGATCCACGCGCTCCACACTAATTTTCAACATCTTTCTAATTATTAGTACAGCTCAGAATCCCATTTCTCAGATAAACGCGTAATGTGGAACGACTTCTTTATTCATATCTATGGTATGCGAAGGAGAGATGGAGCGTTATTTCCCTTATATTCGGCCTGTTCGAGCCTTACGGTAAAAAAATATTCACTACCTATGCAGAGCGTTTTGGTAGTCATTCGAAGGTTAAAATAAATTTGATTTTTGCAATGTATTCTACTCCTTCAATGACCTCCTTTCTTCGCTGTAATAGTCGCAGAAAATTCTGTTCCACATTCAAGCACTTTTTACCGCATAAAGGTTTCTTATGAGCAACCAATACTCATCAGATAAGGCGGATCTGATGTACCTGGTTTTTGAAAAGGACTTGTCGGAGTGCTGTAACAGTCACCAAGATCTTGGAAATATGGGTCATTTTCGATGTCCCCATCTTTTCGACTTTTGAGGAGAAACGAGTTTTCTGATTTGTTCGAGCGCTATAATAACTATTCGATAGTTGATATCTTGAAAATTTTAACTCTAATTCATTTCAAGATAACTTAATCAATGCGCTCTAACAGTAAAACTTGTAATATCTTTCACACTGAAGCATTCTCAACTGGAAAAAGCTTTTCCGTTGGGCTTTTGAAACTTCTTCAATAGCTTGAATCTCGACGAATTCCATAATAACTTCGTTTTTTGGAAATAACTCCTTACTGTACCGTAGCAGTCAAAGGAAGATTACGTTTCGCAGTCAGTTGATGTTCCTAAAAGACGGTGACTTGGGGCCAATGTCACAAAATCCCAGCTTTGGAGTGAAACCCAATCTCGTTCTGACTGTTATAGCTCTCTAAGGAATTTTCTCCAAGACAAATAGATCTTTGAAACTGCTGAGATTTGCACTATGGAATGATAATTATTTGTTCATGGAAAAGCTCTACCCAGCTAGAAATCCTTTAATGTGAATTATAATGGTATTCCGATTGTTACTGGTGCAGAAAGGAAGCCATTTGCGAAACAAAATACACCGTTTAAATTCGTTTAATTTCAGCTGTCGAATGTTGCTAATAATCTAGTGGAATAGGTCTTTCATAGCAAAACCGAGAGCTCATGACTACAGTCCTCAAAATGCAATTGCAAGTCACAGGAAACGTATTCAAAACGGAAGGATTTTCAAGCACTTTGGCGTAATTCTAAAAGAGAAATAGTCAAAAAAAGTTCTATCAGTGGTGATTTAAGATTTTCCTGACGAGTAAGTTTATAATAATCAAAACCTAGCTTTATAAACCCAGGTCCTCTATGAATTGGGAAAATTGGATTGCGATTGCAAAACGTAGTCCTTTATTTGTTAATAGAGCGCACCGTAAAATAATTTTTAAACAAGAAGCTCAGTATAAGAATCGGAATTGTTGAAGC
>JAHQIW010003049.1:0-17642 GCA_019055375.1 Parelaphostrongylus tenuis
ACTACTAATTAGTTTGTTTTATAGTAGTTTCAATAACAACTTCAAGCTAACTGATATCACTTTGTTTCTTTGGACCAAACTTGCAAAAAGTGCCATGGGAAAAACTTGAAGGGTCTTTAAAGTCTGAGCAAATGCTTAGGAACTGACAGTCTCTGCGCGCTTCTGAAAGTAATCAGAGAGATGAGTATTCAAGCCATAGGCATGTGCTTTGGCAGTTGAGACCTAACCTCGCTTTACGAAGCCGTATGAAAGTGATAAGTAAGCTTACCCTTAAAAATCTTTACATCGGGATCTGAGCTTTCAAGTAAAAAAAAGCCTATGCCTTCTCCTTCAATGCGGTCCAGCATCGCTTTGGCAATTCGTCCGTAGGTGATAGATGAAGCTGACTCTCGCAACATTAGTTGAGTAGACCCACAGGCCATATCAACGTTAACTGCTGAATGGTAGATTGTTATTGGAAGGCGTTGAAAAGGTGACTTATAGCTGTGAAGGCAAAGGTTTTCGTACTAATTTATAGTTAGTGCAAGAAACGTACATTTTGGTATCAAAAAAATAACAACACTATTCAGTTTCTTACACGATCTGTTATCACATTTTCATGTGCAGATGCAGCACTGTTGACATTCGATTGGTTTCCTCGCATCCATCGCTCGTGAGTTCTTTGATCAGTCAATTGGTAGTAGTTGTAATAGTAATAGCAATAGCCAAATACTGACGTAAGTTTCGGTGACTTCGCCTTTTTCTGAGCGTGGACATATGAACATAACATACGTCCAGGCTTTGAAAAAGGTGAGGTCCTCGAACGTTTTGGGTGCTGTTTTGACTGCTGTTTGAGGATTTCGTCCTCTTAACCCTTTGGCTTTCGCCTGGCACGTGACGCTATGGCCGAATAGGTAATACGCGCTCCAATGACAATGTGTAGTTTTCTAATGAAATTTAGACTTTTCTAATCGCAACTGAAGCAGGTTAATTCGTCAGTAGAGGTAGATTATGATCGAAGAGATCTTAGCTTAGTACGACAATAAGTAGTAGATACGGCGTCGAGTCTTTTCTAAAACTCTTCACTTTGCCAGGAAAAACCAAATGCTTACAAAAAAAGCCATATTTTGATCGATTTTCAAGCATTTCTTTCCCCATTTGTCAATATTTTAGTACATTTATCTTTAATTTTCTTGAAAGATGGCAGTTCATTTTTATTATTTGATAGAAATCAATAAATCGTCGAATGGTCAACCATATTTTCATTTTGTGATTCCGAAGGTGAATAGATAAATGTTTATAAACATTATTCTTTTACTTTCATATCTTTTTATTCAGTTCAGTATCTCAAAGTCATCATGGTAGTCCAAAATTACACCACAATGAATAGTTTGTCAAAAATGTTGCTCCTCACTACATGCGATGACACTTCATCGACGACTCCCAACAATTTTCGAATTATCAGTGCACTTTAGGTGTTGAGTTTTCTGTAGAACTTGGGAAGGGACGTTTCCTATCATTCTATGAGTACAAATATTTTATTATCCAGTCGTTCTGTGTATGGACCTTATTTGCCGTGGCGTCTTCTGACACTATTCAAGCGCGCTGATTATACATTCGGTTCATATCAAATACCAGCTGCAGAAGAGCACATCGGTGGCGACAGAAGAAGCTGTTAGAAGCAGCACAAGTAAAAACTAGTCTGAGGGAGTGCCGTCGGAATCTGCGTGATTATAGTGTTCCGCTGTTAATGTTGATGAACGAAGATGGGATCACAAACACTTCCCGCCATGATATGGAATTGATAACGGAAAAATTCTACACCAATTTCTTCTCCTCCACTATTCCCGTCTCGGATTCCGTTATCCCCATTGGAAAAATACCGCCTGGAATCCTGCCCTCTAAAGTTCGAGTTTCGGCACAAAGTATGTAGAAAGGCACAGCTTCAGGACCCGATAGCATCTCTTCTGATTTGTTGCGAGTCGCAGGCCATATTTTACATGTACTTTTCGCTACACCTATAACAGTCTACCTTCAAAAGGAAAAATTCTAGGTCAGTGAAGGACGTTGCGCACAGTCATCATCCATAAAATGGGTGACCGAAGGGATCTTCGCAACTATCGTCCAATCTGCTCGTTGAGCTTACTTGCTTACAAGCTTTCTACGGAGGCCATCCTTCTGCGCATGTCAAGAACTTTGGATGAAACACAACCAGTTGAGCAAGCGAGGATTCTGCTGCATGGGCCACATTCAGACCGTGTTGAGGGTCATAGAAGTTTGTAGGGAATACCATATGCCCCTAATGCTAACTTTCATCGGCTATAAAAAAGCAATTGATAGCGTCGAAATGAACGCAGTCCTACCAGAGGCCTGCCGATCAAGGAGTAAATATTCCCTACAAAAAACTTTATCAAACTGCTATCGGAACTGCGCCACAAAGATACAGCTCTTTCATCGACCTCTTGCCATACCTATTGGAAAAAGAGTTTGACAAGGCGATACGATTTCGCCAAAGTTGTTCATCGCCTCATGCAGTGGATAATGAAGTCACTTGATTGGGACGAGAAGGACATATGCATCGGTGGAACATTCCTATCGCAACATTCGTTTTACGGATGACATTGTCTTATTCTCGAAAAGCGGAGCGCTACTGAAAGCGCTACTGAAACAGCGGTGATGCGCCAGGAGTTAACGGAGCGAGGAAGGAGGTCGGACTACGCATAAATCGTACGAAGACCCAGTTTATGAAAAACCAATGGCGCAGTAATGAACATATAAGACTGAATGGATCCTTGATTACGGAGACCTCCTCGTACGTATACCATCTCGATCGCTCACTGAATATGGCGAACAACAGGAAGGAGGAACTTGACATAAGAAAGAAAGCAGCGTGGGCCGGATTCGGGCCTCGCGAAAAAACCACTGACTAAATAACGAACCCCAAATAACGCGCTAACCTTTTCGATCCAGCAGTCCTCCCAGCGCTCTGTTATTCAGCGGTGACGTGGGCTGATACATCGACCACGTCAAGACAGCTGCGACCGACTCACAGAGTGCTTGAACGATGTCATCTGAAAATCAGTCAGCATCCACAACACCTAGCTCGCTTGCGCAGCTGAGATCTTTAGAATTTATCTCATCTTTGTGATCCAGAAGAATCAGCATTGATAGCGAAGCATAGATGGGCCGGTGATATAGTAAGAAGATCTGACGACAGATGGACGAAACGAAATGTAGAGTGAATGCCACGAGAATTTATTCATCCCCGAGGACGATCACCTACACGGTGAGACGGATGTGTTCATTAAGAGAATTATTCAGGTGTATTCAAATCTGTATTTGCATCACCTTTATTCGCACCTGCCGGTATTCTACAGATCACGGCATGACACTCGTGCCAGTGGTCATGCTCGAATGAAACCACCAACATGGACGGCATTTGCGAGAAGACGAGACGAATGGAAGATGTGCTGGGGTCCGCGCAATTCGTTAAGATCTACCGTCCAACTATCCAAGTAAGCATGTTCATCAAATACTGTTATTAACACCTCAGAATGCCTAAATGAGAATTACTGACTTTTCCAACTATGCCGAGGTTAATCGATAGTCGGTTTTTGGGAACTTTTTGAGTCTATATATAGCAGTTCGGATTCGTTCGGATCATAGTTTGATATAATTGCGTAAGCGAAAATGGCCAATACGGCATTGATCCACATCGCTTGTTTTTGCAGTATTTGAGCAAAAATTGATTTATCCATGCAGAGATTATAAAGAAGACAACTTACTGCAGCAACTGATTCGCCTCTGTGTATCAGATGCAGTCAAAAAAATGTGGAAAGTTCGAAAAATCCTTTGAGAATAGGTCTCCGTATCGAGTATAACCATATAATCCTCTCATTTTACAAATGAAGTGAGAACTGTGCCATTTGATTTTCAGTTCTCATGTCTGCGATCAAGCAGAAAGTCCAGGAACATTGTTGATAGTTTTGTTTCTATGCGCAATTTAGCAACAAAAACAATGATAACTTGATCCATAAGATCGACTATTTCTAAAACCTCGTAGTAAACATTTAAAATAATTCCAAACGTCTCCATCCTTGTTACAATGCAGCGCTTAATTTGGGGCTGGGGTCACTGATGAGGAGGCCGAAACGTCCGAAACACCGGTGTATGGAACTGGCTTTTCAACCTCGTTTAGGGTTTAGACATCCTTTTCTGGAATTACAATGATAACTGTCTTCCAATGTATAGACCTTTCGCTTTTAGAAATCTTTTCGGTTTTGAATTTCGCTTCATTGAGCAAATTGGCAACAAAAACAACGATAACTATTTTGCAGAGTATGGGCCACCACTGTCCACAACCTTTTGCTTTCGTCTGCAAAATTCCTGGCTTGTTCAAAGTACCAGTGCGGCGTTTTGAATTGAAAAACTTTGACATGCTTCTTCAATATCATCAAGTGATTGAAAATAGACGGTCATTTAAAGAATTTGCATTGATCGAGAGAGACTATGATCGGATCGAGCAACATTTGGACTTAGGCGGGGTGCGGAGAAACTTCGACACCGTCCAACTCTTCAGGCTTACCCTTGGTTCTCTCCGATTGCGGTTTGACATTATACTTTTAGAAAAAGTGCGAGATCAATATTGTTCTCTCCAAATCGCTCAAACCATTGGCCTACAATCGATGTTGTTGTCGTACGAGCACTTTTATCCTCAATAATCTCCTTGACGGCTTTGAGAATCGTTGAACCTTTTATCCGATAATGGCGGATCAACGCACGCAAATCATACTCTTCAATAAGATTTCTGGAGCTGATGTTAATAAAATAGAAAAATGTATGCAAGACTTTCAATAAAAAATGGCACAAAATGTTCAAAAAATAGAGCTTCCAAAAGTTTGCAGAACTCTACGCTCAACCTGATAATAAACCAAAGGATATTTGATGTTAATAGAAAAATGCGAGGTCTCTTCTCATCCGATGACTTGCTGCTTGATGATTTCTCTCATTATAGCGACTCTTTCCGTTCTATATGAGGTGATCACTTCTTGAATTGCTGGAGTTGTAGACTGGAATATAAGTGATTATGCCTACTAATTTCAGCCATCACTGAAAAATCATAAGAATAAGGCTTCAGAATACTTTCCAAACATGCAGCATGATAAACAACATCGGTAACCATATGATTTGTTTGACACTTAGCGCTTCCTAAGCACTAGGAATCTTTCTATTTGCAACAGGACATTTATTCTTGAATGGCATGCGTGAAGTCATGTTAAAGATTCAATTCCTTATCGACAATGTCTTCGCGAATTATTGAACGAACTGAAGGCCGCTTAATCTCGCACACCTCCTATTTGAATCTCCTTCCAATTAGCTATTTCATAGTAGAATAGAGTAATTTTGAAACGCAAAAGACATTATACGAGCATTACATACAGTCTTTATCGTAACTTTTACGAGAACTGAATTGGGGATGCGCATAGCGCAGTGGTTACGGCAACCTGTAGTACCAGGTTGATTGATGATTCTAACCCACTCGTTCGATGCCGGCAAATTATAATAAGACATATTTGAGAATAAAAAACACTAGCTTGACAAATGCGCACGCGCCGTGACCTTGATAGGGGTAAATGTGAGCTTAACTCTCGTTCGAGGTTCACAATGTTGCATATTGGTCAACATTCTTATATATGTTAACTTGACAGTTTTTTTTGCAGTTCAGTTGACATAATCCTTTTAACAGCCGACGTTTCAACTCTTCGCCTTCCTCAGAGCCAATGATTCAAGTCACTGTTTTCAGTCTTCCCATTGCTTTGTTCGCTTCGTTGTTATTTGAGTCGCATCTTTTTTTGCTGGAGCTCTGCTCAAATGAAGGGCCTCACTCGCAGATGCCCTTACATATACAATTATTCATGACATTGAATATCTGTTGATAATTTTAGTTTTTCACCGGACATTTCGTCCTGCAGTTATTGGTATTATTATCAGCTAACACAAAGTGTGATAATACTTTGAAGACTGACTTTACGTTAACTTTGCATTACCAATAATTGTAAGTTTCTTTGATGTTTCAGGAGCACATAATGTTGATAAGAAGTGGAAAATAGATGATATTTGAAAGCTCTGCCAAACAACCAATCTATACCCTGTGATTACAAAAAAAAAAAAGAAAATTATACTTTTATCTCGAGTGCTTTGTAACACTCGAGATAAAGGTATAATTATGATAAAAGTACCAGCCATGAGCAATCGAGTGTACAACACTCTGTGTTAGGTGAATGTTGCACTTGACATAGAGTGTGAAGCGTACGTCGTCGATAACTCTCTATAAGGAGTGTAAGGCTCCCGAGAGAACTGACTATAAAAAGATCGACAAACGACGGGTTTTGCCCGGCTGATGAGTCTGTAAGGACGAACACGTGTCTCGGGCTGTACAAGGCCTTGCAGACACATGACATGTTGGCTCAAATAATGATGAAAGGATGTAAAGAAAATTATATCAACGATTACAGAAACTACTGAATCGGCGATGGGTCAATGAGTGGAAATTTGAAGAGTAAAATAGACTTCATTTAGATCTGAACTTTATCAGGGCTCTTAACACATTTGATTGCCAGTAATCTGAACTCCACCACCGATCGGCAGACCGTGCGGCTCGTACGGATCCAGTCGATGAGCATACGTCGCATATCGCTTACTGTTCACAAAAATCTGAAACGAATTTCTAGAATATCTGACTATTCTTTAATTATGTAGACTAATTAGATCAGTGTGCTACGACATTCGATGATATTTCCGGTCTTCATTCTACAGGCAAACTTTCAAAATTAGAATGGAATATAAAAATTTATGCTGCACGTATCTCAATTCAGTCAATTTTACGATGATCTACAAAAAATTTTTATTTTGCCGCTTGTATAACAGTGATACAGCCCTATAATTTATTGGCTGTTGAGTGACTTGCAAAACATGGAACTAGAGAGAACTGAAGTTACGTTTACTCTAAGCAAGAGTGTTCGGTTAATGTTTTCTATGTGAACGTAGAACTCAGGTTCAACGTTCGAGTGTAATTTCAAGTTTGCCGATCACAACTTCACGATAGCTGGTAAATTTGAATACATGGTGTATGCCTCAAAAATTGATCAACGTCGAGAGCTTTATTCTCTTATTGTTTATCTGGTCAGATACTAGTAGGAGCATACTCATGTATCAGTTAAATGTT
Organism: Parelaphostrongylus tenuis; assembly: GCA_019055375.1. NCBI lineage: Eukaryota > Metazoa > Nematoda > Chromadorea > Rhabditida > Metastrongylidae > Parelaphostrongylus > Parelaphostrongylus tenuis. The sequence continues at coordinate 7,205 of JAHQIW010003049.1, forward strand.
GTTTTTTCAAATAAGCTTGATGTAAAGCTGTTATTCTGAAGCCTCTAAATACTGTATTTTCAAGTAGCATCGAATACAGCTAACATTACTACCATTAACAAGACACTGGAGCAGAAAATGATTGTTTTTTTGAGTCCTATCGATTACCAAAAAATATATAGCCTATATATCACATTGACTAGAGGACATACGAATATACTCGACTGTGTAAAGGAGTATGTGTAACATTGAAAATGCGCGACTCTAAGTCTTTAATTTTTCAGGCTTACTTGGAAAGCGTACTCCTCGTTTTTAATTCCACCATCGAATCCGACACCATTCTCGAACGGAATTTTGCCCTCACGTTCCTCATTACCCCACTCGCCGGCAATCAATGAGTTACGAACGACAGCCTTAAAATTGCTCAACATTAAGTCTGGATATCATCAATACTTTCACGCTGCACAATACCTTCTCGTCAAATCTTGGGTTGAAATGCAATGCAATGTCGCCGTTCTTCTTAAGAAGATTGATATGGAATCGCTTTCCCTTCTTTTCCGACATACCATTGAATAATAGGGTGCTGCCAAATGCAAGGCCTATCCCAGCCAGACCACAGTTAAAATTTCCAGTCTGAAAGAACGGAATAGATTACAAATCCCCACACGTCCACGAGTGGTCGGTTTACGTAGTTTTTTTCACTCCACTCATTTTGAGTGATTAAAACGTCTCCGTCAATTGAGAAATGAGTAACAGACGAAAAGCAGATTGTTTTCGCACTTTTCCAATTCCTTCTATAATGTATTAACGTCGAACAATGATTTAAGGATAATGAAACATTTGGAAAAGTCAACCTGTGGGTTTCTACAAACTAGAATTAGAAGTATTGGTAAAGAAAAGTTTTATCTCTTTGTGTATGTAACATGTTTTATTGTTTTATAGAGGCGAACTTTCAAAAATTGAGCCGATTCTAGCCGTGAAGCAGATCTTTTGAATGAAAGCCAAAGCAGTCGTGATTTTTCTAACAATCCATTTGATATAATTAGGTTTAGGGCGCACAACAAAACTATCAATACACCCCATTTGTAGTAATTATTATGCTTTGAGGGACAAAAGATGAGGATAAAATTCTCGGCGTTGATCAATCCCTGAGGGATGCGCCATGCATTTGTCTTCAATTTCTAACTTCCCCTGAGGTGATTGAATGCATATCTGACCTTCACAATGACTCACGATGACTTCCTCTGAGCCGAGTCAGTGCTGTTTATCCTCCCAGACAACTCTGAAACCAGTCTGGTATCAACTACCAACCCCGGAGGGATGAATAATTTGGTGAGCCATGAGCGCGAGACCGAACCATTGACCTTGTGTGCGACGCAGAGCACCTAACCACTGCGTCACATTTGCTCTTTCTAGAAAAGGGTTTGACTTACTGGTTTTACATGCCGTTGTGGAGGACTCTATGTGGCTTTGAGGGAACAGTTCAATAAGTTCGTGACTGCAGTAAACGCTGCAACGTAAACGAAAGCTAGGTAGAAACGAAAACCAATGACATAAGGATATTGTTTTCGAAAACTATGTGGGACCTCACTACGTTGGAGATCGTCGTCTTAGAACACCCTATGGATGAATAGTGACATTTCATTAACGTTAAAATTTCCTCGAGTTTTCGACTTACATCAATAAACTCGTATAATAATGGCGAACAAAGTAGATTGCTAGCTTAGGAATTATTCAGATGATGCTCAAATCTACTCACTATAGTAACTTGAGGAAAGTAGTGCATAAGAAGATAAGTGTTCTGACATAGCAAACAAGTATCTGTCTCGAAACAAACAAGTAATTGCGCAAACGCGGCATTTATGATGTGTGGTGGACTAGTGAAGCCTATCACTTATTCTCCGCAGATACGATTTGCATACCTTATCCCAATCAAGAGAGAAAAAGCTAAAATTTCGCTCCTTTTTTTTCTGCCCAGTACCGAAATTCTTGGCTTTCAGCTCAGCAACTAAGCAAAAACATTTGCTAAGTAATCTTACCTGGTTAACAAAAATCTGATATTTGCTATCATGAGCGCGGATACGAATGTCGATGTCATCTCCTTTCTTGTACGGATTGCTTTTTCTCTCCTCTTTTCCCCATTCACCCTTTTGCAAATGAATTGCAGACGATCTTAAATGCAATTATAATCACGGATTATAATAAGCACATTGTTCTGTTCTTTTTCACACGAGATGGAAACGATATGATGGGCCACGTGCGTGCTATAATTATGAAGTCACTATAGCAGCGCTTTTCCTGTCACTACGCCAGTTTCGTGCCTCATCACTCCACCGCTGATCTAGTTTGCTCATATCATACCTCTATTTGACTATTGGAATTATTGGTGATTTGAAATTACCCTAACAGTTAAAAAGGAAACATGAAAAATTATCGTTAAAATTGACGACAACGTAGACGTTACGGATCTTAAATGGCCTCTATGTAGTTGAAAGGCAGGCTAAAACAGTCTGTCACTTATTTGATAACATCTTTCAGAGGTCTGTCATGGCACTTATACAGTGCTAGACGCATATTTCGGAATTTCACCCTCACCAGGAGCATGGTGCCTTTCGTTTCATCCAGCCCCTTGTGAAGGGTATGTCACTTGTATATAGGAATTGGCGGCGAATATGTAACACGGCACGCGGACAAAAGGACAATTTTTTTTGGATCGAAGTTTCCCGTCTTTTAATATTCAAATATCCGACTACGATCAATACCACAGAGATGGGCCACGGATGCGGCTCTTCAAAGATGTATTAAGATGATGAGAAAGTGCCTGAACACCCGCTAAAATTCAAAGCTTATTCATAAATTTGATTGAAAACTCAGTGATTATTTATTCCATTTGATTATTAATTATTATAATTATTTAACCAATGAAAACGAAAGATATGATATATTTGACGATAGTGCAATCGAGTTTGAAACACTGTCCATCCCAGTGATGTTTCTACATGGACATGAATAGTGAAAAACTGTCCATGTCCATGTAAAAGTACGCCTGGCTCAACTCTACATAAGTATTGGGTTCCGTCTAGAGGATTGGCTATAGGCATAGGCTATTGCCCGACTGACGAGGCTGTTAAGGCCGAAACATCTGTACTGAGCTCTATAAGTTACCCTATAAAAGATCACATGTAAGGCTCACAAACTGATTTTTATCAATAATCATTCTTCGAAATAAGAACCATTATTATCCACGATCTCCTGTTAACAGTCCGCAAGCTTCCGGACTGCTCGAATGCGGCATTCCTCAGGTATTGAGGCAAAATCTCGTGGCATGCCTCTTCCATTTGATGAAATGTCTCAAATCGGCGTCCACACAAGAAATGTTCCATTGTGCGAAAAAGACCCAAAATCGGACAGCGCCGCATTTGGATTTAGGCTGGTTGGGGCAAGACCTCTACTCCTTCAACATCATCAAACTTTTACTCAGACTTTTTGCAGTGTCAGGGTTTTGGCATTGTGCCGTTTAAACAGCGCGTGTTTGAGGCAAGTTACTGTTGGATAATGTTTTTCAACGCAGGGTAGATTCGGTCCACCTGCTCGCAGTAGAGTTCGGCATTGAAGACATGACCATTTGGAACAAGTAGAAAAGGCAAGACATCTTTAAAATTCTACCAAATGCAGAACACGACCTTTTTGCCCAACAATTTCTAACGTACGACCGATGGCGGAGCTTCACCTTTCGAAAAGAAACGTTTGCTCCCATCGTGATTGACCAGGTAGATCTTTTTCCTATATTTCTGAGATATTCTCATGAATTTACATAATTGGTACTGTGTGAAACAAGTATAAAATTTGAATATTATGCGGGTGTTAAAGAACTTTTTCCTCGACCTAGTATTGCTAATACAACGGCTTTCCATGGGGTATCACAATAAAGTTTTTATCACCCAGTTAGACCTGATATTGTTCCACTAAAGTTGCCCTGTTAAAGAGGCAGGCTGGAACCAACGATCACATGAGCATTGCAGGACAGCTCTTAGTAGCGTGCTGTGCGCACCCTATGCATGAATGTGAATAAATTCCATTGAAATCATCTAATCGCCTCTAGGTAAATGTACTTTTGCGTTCTCCATAGGGACATAATGTTCCACTTCCAAAATTCAGGGAATATCTTAGTTTCTGTCGATTATCAGATTTCCTGTTCGAGAACATATCAAAGTACAAAAAAGAACAGTGAGCGGATGAGAACTCACCTTTCTCTCGTCGAAGCGCACGGTGACATTAGGTAAAACATCACTTCCGGAGCAGTTAGCCGACGCATTTAGTGATTTGATTGTGAATCTGACAAAATGGTAATTAATACATGTTTTTGTACTGAGAAAATCAAACAACCATGTTTTCGCGTACTTTTAGACATTTGTTGCGAGATCGATTCGAAAAAATCGAAATTTTTAGCGTGTTGCGAAGGCCTTTTGGAAATAAGCCAATGACTGTAATATATAGCTTAGTTGGAATTATGGCAATTATTGTACGAAAACTTCAATTGTTGCTTCTTGTATAGTTTAAATTTGCTTTCATTCTGGAAAAACATGGCAATGTTTCATGTAAATTTCTCGAAGTTAAAGTCGCACGCCTATAAAACCAAAATGCAAAGCTAATTGTCTTTTTTGTTGAACGAACGTAGTAAAATAGTCTTCTCAATCAAAAGACTCATACTGTCGAACATGGCAGACAATCTATTAGAAAGCGATTACGTTGGAGATAGTCTAAAGAACAATCCTTACTCAAATTGCATATTCTCTAAAGATATTATAAAGGTTACCAGACAGCAATAGCCACTTCTCTCGAGAAATTCTGTATTATTACAAACCTCAGGGGAGCCTTGCCCTGGCATAAGGAGTCATTTCTGAAACGCTTATTTGTCGTTGTGTGATTATCGCAATGAGGGATTTCAACTGCAAAGTGGATTGTGTAAACGAACGAACTGCAAAAACAACGAAGAATCATTTACAAAACTACGGAAAAAGAAAACGACCTTCATAACAATATTCCAAAGAAGTTGATGGCTAAGCACCCCTGAATTCAAGAAAGAAGTTTTTTTAGTTTATCGCTGCAGTACCTATGTTGAGCATTATTAGACGTATCGTACAGAGTATGAGAAGAGCGACTGTATTGCACAGCATTGTCGAATATTTTTCCATCACAATTGCCTATTTTTATAAGGAGTGCTGCTGAACTTTTCACAGTGTTAATCCTGTACTTTTGTATGTCAGCTACCATAGATTATGAGCCGATCACGTAATCAGAAATCCCATTTCTGCTTTTCGAAAGCAGAAAACTCCTGATGTGAAACATGATTTTATTCTAATTCATGCAAGGAACTATGAAGATCTTGTCAAGATACAAATTTAGTCTCGGAAGTACTAGTTCAAACTAACGTACAGATATCCACAGGCCCTAACCGAGCAAGTAATGCACTCCAAATGTGGAACATAACCTGATCTTCACTACTACAGCACAATAGAAACTTTTTTACAGAAATCGAGTGCACCGCTGAAATCATCGAAATTTGAGCTTTTGAGTGGCTGTTGAAATCTTATTAAAAAAATGTTTTTCACAAAAAGGCTCTCGGAATGTTGAAAGTCAAATGATCTTCATCATTTGGAAAGGGATGAACAAGAGATGTTCTGGTATAGATTCTCCAACCAGTGCATGTGATCACGACTTTGTCTTATATGAGAAAGGCAAACAATCATTTGCTCATTAACACAATGAATTTCGAAATTTTGAAAAGTCGGTTTCTACTATGAGATTGACGCAAGACTTAGGATATCAAGAGACATAAGAATTCAATCCAATTTTTAGGGCTGAAGAAAAACTTCTGGAAATACCTTGAAAGTTTCATTTTTATGCACAGATTAACAACAACAACTACTGCAACAGTAATTGATCTTCAAATTGAAACCATCAATGGTCACGACTTTCTGGCGTCGTTCTACAGAATTTGGGATCTGCTCAGGTTGCCAATTCAGCTCCTTTGATTTGAAAACTTTTGACATGCGTATCAAATTTTAATGTATAATTTAAAACCATGATCATATAAAAGATGTTGGAGCGATCGAAAGAGGCCATAATCGGATGAACAACGTCTCGACTGTACGCGCATGCGGAACAACTTCAACGCCGTCCAATTCTTCGAATTCATCTCAATATATATTACATTCATAGAATTACACTGCCTTTGCCTTATTGTGAAGTCAAAATCATCGATTTTGTTTTATTGCTAAACGAAGTGAAAAAAATACTATTCATTTGATAGCTTTGTGAATTGAATATATTTTTATTCACCAATCGATTCGTGATTTTCAATTCTAAAACGTCCGCTTGATGTCCATTGACAATAGGGCTAAAAAGCTCTAAAATCTTGCAAGGAACACGTTTACATGATCAGTAATGTTCACTTTCGAAACGTTAATTAGATGTCCGTTAACAACGGAGCCGAAAAAAGCTTGGAAATATTGCGAAAACATGTTTCGCACTCAATTCATATTATTCAAATTCGAAACGTTCTTTGACGTCCGTCAACAATGGCGGTGAAAACGCTAAGCCATCAATATGATGGGTTCATTCCAAACAAAAAAGTAGGCCATAATATTTTGTTACTCGACGAATTTACTGTCAACTACGCAGGATCATTCCAAAGCCATTCCCTTTCTCCACCATTGTAGAAATAACCCTCAATACGTAGGGCTTCTGTTCATAAAGAGCTATTAAACGAATGATTTAAATAGTCTTGCAGCTAACTCATCGGGGGAGCGATGGCTATTGTGTGCACTGTAAAGACGTACACGAACTTCACTGACGCTAGCTACGCTTTCCTTCTAAAATCCAGAAAGCGACAGTGGAGGCAAGAGCTACGCAGAATGTTTCCATACATAAAGAAAAACCGTAGAAATGTAGTCAGAGTAAGATTTTGTAAAATTTGACATTTTCCACTTTCGCAGTAAGATTTTGCAAGATCTAACAATTACAGTAGCTCAATAAAAATATGTCACTTCATGTACCCCAAAACTCTAGTATTTTTACTGCTTTTCTCGCAGTGTTATGATATTACATATATACCTAAGAGAACTGAGTAGCGAGCAAAAATCCGGCATATGGCGGGAATCGAGCCCGCGTTTCGTCCACACCGGGGACGCGTGCTACTAGCTTTACACCATAGAAGCACATTTGGATCTCGGCATTACCAGTCCATCATAACTTTTTGACGATCAAGCTTGTAGCACGATGTTGTTAATAGAATTTTTCCCCGATTGACGTTCCAAAGCATTTCGTCTTCTTTAGAGCCGATGTTTCGCGACGACTGTCCTTGATGCCGAAACGTTCGTTAAATAGATTTGTTGTCAAAAACCACATGCTACAGGTTTGATCAACAGAGAAGATATTTCATTACGGTGTCTTACAGCGACTTCACGCCAAGGAAACTATTGTGTTTTATGTTCATTAATGGGTCAATCTCCGGGTTTATCTCATCTTCATGATCGAAGACGATTCACATTCATTTAGTAAGAAGATCTGACGACAGATGGACGAAATGAACTGAAAAAAGGACGCCATGAGAATTTACTGGTCCCTGAGGACGACCACCTACACGTTGGGCGCATGTGTTTGTGAGAAGAATCAATTAGCTGTATTCATGACTGTGTTCGCATTCGCTGTATTCGTACCTGCCGATATTTTACAGATGATTGTATGAGACTTCGCCAGTGGCCATGTTCGAGCGAAACCGTCGCTATGGCGGGCGATCGCGAGAAGACGAGACGAATGGGCAATGTTTCGGCGTGAAGACGAACCGTCCAAGTTTTCAAGTAAGTATTAAGACGCGCAGGAGCTCTTCTTAATGAAAATACCTCCAAAAAATATCCTCGGTAATATGCAATCTTTAACGATGTTATTCTCGTCATTCAAATTGTAACGTATAATTGCAAGCAAAACTTTCTGTCAAGTTCATACAACGGACTAATTGGTCCGGAAGCAAGTTTTTGTTTACTTTCATTTATGGTGCGTACGGTGAAGACTTACCTAGTGATCAAATCCAGTGCTGATTGATTTCTCAAGCTATCGGGTCAGTGTTAACAAAGTCTGAAAAGGCAGGATATACTGTTTATTGTAAGGACTAGATATACTAAGCAGCAAAGGTGAATTGCTGATTGGTGACAACGTGTGAATAACGAAAAATGCTGTTCACAGTTGTTAATTGTATAGATGCTTTCTAAGAGTACTCCTGAAGCTAGTGGATGACCTCTATCAAAGCTTACTTCGGTTTCGTATGAAGACTCTCCATATAAAGCTTTTGCAAAAGTCGTACATTGCAGAAAATGTTTTCGAATAACAGTTTTAGCCCAATCTTGAAAATACATGTGAGAAGAAGTTTGGACTGCGTTTTTAGCCCATTGAGCCTTGTGGCATCGCGGCAATAGCAGAGACTTCAAGTTTCGAATACGCTGCCCCTCCCATGCAATCTTGTCAGGACAAAGAAGGAACGTCTCCTTTTGCTGAACAAGATTGCATGAGAGTGACAGCGTATTCGAAACTTGAGTCTCTGCTATTGCCGCGATGCCACAAGGCTCAATGGGCTAAATACGCAGTCCAAACTTCTTCTCACATGTATTTTCAAGATTGGGCTAAAACTGTTATTCGAAAACATTTTCTGCAATGTACGACTTTTGCAAAAGCTTTATATGGAGAGTCTTCATACGAAACCGAAGTAAGCTTTGATAGAGGTCATCCACTAGCTTCAGGAGTACTCTTAGAAAGCATCTATACAATTAACAACTGTGAACAGCATTTTTCGTTATTCACACGTTGTCACCAATCAGCAATTCACCTTTGCTGCTTAGTATATCTAGTCCTTACAATAAACAGTATATCCTGCCTTTTCAGACTTTGTTAACACTGACCCGATAGCTTGAGAAATCAATCAGCACTGGATTTGATCACTAGGTAAGTCTTCACCGTACGCACCATAAATGAAAGTAAACAAAAACTTGCTTCCGGACCAATTAGTCCGTTGTATGAACTTGACAGAAAGTTTTGCTTGCAATTATACGTTACAATTTGAATGACGAGAATAACATCGTTAAAGATTGCATATTACCGAGGATATTTTTTGGAGGTATTTTCATTAAGAAGAGCTCCTGCGCGTCTTAATACTTACTTGAAAACTTGGACGGTTCGTCTTCACGCCGAAACATTGCCCATTCGTCTCGTCTTCTCGCGATCGCCCGCCATAGCGACGGTTTCGCTCGAACATGGCCACTGGCGAAGTCTCATACAATCATCTGTAAAATATCGGCAGGTACGAATACAGCGAATGCGAACACAGTCATGAATACAGCTAATTGATTCTTCTCACAAACACATGCGCCCAACGTGTAGGTGGTCGTCCTCAGGGACCAGTAAATTCTCATGGCGTCCTTTTTTCAGTTCATTTCGTCCATCTGTCGTCAGATCTTCTTACTAAATGAATGTGAATCGTCTTCGATCATGAAGATGAGATAAACCCGGAGATTGACCCATTAATGAACATAAAACACAATAGTTTCCTTGGCGTGAAGTCGCTGTAAGACACCGTAATGAAATATCTTCTCTGTTGATCAAACCTGTAGCATGTGGTTTTTGACAACAAATCTATTTAACGAACGTTTCGGCATCAAGGACAGTCGTCGCGAAACATCGGCTCTAAAGAAGACGAAATGCTTTGGAACGTCAATCGGGGAAAAATTCTATTAACAACATCGTGCTACAAGCTTGATCGTCAAAAAGTTATGATGGACTGGTAATGCCGAGATCCAAATGTGCTTCTATGGTGTAAAGCTAGTAGCACGCGTCCCCGGTGTGGACGAAACGCGGGCTCGATTCCCGCCATATGCCGGATTTTTGCTCGCTACTCAGTTCTCTTAGGTATATATGTAATATCATAACACTGCGAGAAAAGCAGTAAAAATACTAGAGTTTTGGGGTACATGAAGTGACATATTTTTATTGAGCTACTGTAATTGTTAGATCTTGCAAAATCTTACTGCGAAAGTGGAAAATGTCAAATTTTACAAAATCTTACTCTGACTACATTTCTACGGTTTTTCTTTATGTATGGAAACATTCTGCGTAGCTCTTGCCTCCACTGTCGCTTTCTGGATTTTAGAAGGAAAGCGTAGCTAGCGTCAGTGAAGTTCGTGTACGTCTTTACAGTGCACACAATAGCCATCGCTCCCCCGATGAGTTAGCTGCAAGACTATTTAAATCATTCGTTTAATAGCTCTTTATGAACAGAAGCCCTACGTATTGAGGGTTATTTCTACAATGGTGGAGAAAGGGAATGGCTTTGGAATGATCCTGCGTAGTTGACAGTAAATTCGTCGAGTAACAAAATATTATGGCCTACTTTTTTGTTTGGAATGAACCC
>JAHQIW010003050.1:0-189521 GCA_019055375.1 Parelaphostrongylus tenuis
TGAGACACGAATCTGTTCTTTATGACAATCGTTATCACTGGATTTAGTCAAAGGGACAATCATGCCACAACTGTTATCAAAGTCGGCTAGCATTTGTTCCGTCTGGTTTATACTTGATGTTATAGAAGCGATCATTTCAGTTTTCATCAGTTTTCATCAGGAAAGCGAGAACGATATAATTGCCGACCATCTACTCTCACGTAGGCCTTTTCGACCATCGCTCGATGTTTCGAATATGACGTGAATAATTTTGTGTAATGACACTGCCGTGTCGAGCCGTTTTCTTTACTATTATCTTCATCTTGATGAAGGAAGACGCGTCACGTAGCTTTACAGCCTCCTGGGCATCATTAGTGAAGTTTATTTGTGAGAGACTAGAGAGTTCCCTGTGATCAAAAAAATGATATAGGCACTGGAGCGACTTCGATAGTCGGCCATTGAACCATTAGTGATGGTTGACGGCATTGTTTTTTATATGCCAGTCACCTGTAAGAAAACACACGGAAACACATTGTGGTAGATTTTGTAAAAAGGTTTATCGCCATCTAACGAAAAAAACGGCGTTCATACGATACGAGTTCATTTCATATGTCCCTTTCAAGCTCAGTGGTGTGAGCATCTCAGAATGCCTTGATTTCGTTTATTTTGTTCGAGAGGCCAAACACCATGGAGAGCATTGCTAAATAACTGAGCAAGAAGAAAGAAAATAAAAATACTTTGGAGCTTCCAATTTACTATGCAGCTATGGCATGCTACGGCACTTTTAACACTCTCATTTTTCATTGATTGATAAAACTGATTAACACTGAGCGCTTCAGCCTCTATCCCTCATAGTGTCCTTTGATATCCCATACATTTCAGCCGTCCCGTAGATGACTACTTATCGGCGACACAATGCGTTTTAGCACTCTGTCTCCTGTTTTCAATGAAATATTTCCACTACAAATACATTAATCTCAACAATGGTGAACAGCGCCCAAATGACTATTATAAAAAACTTCGAAACAGAATAAAATAACCAACTTGTCGTTTTCGTAGCACCTCGATACGGAGTTTATCCCACACTGCCGCTCCTTCAGCGGTGTACAGTTCTCTGTAAGCCGTCGATAGATTGATCGTTACCTAAACGTTCAATAGATTTTTGTCAAAATGCAAAAGTGGAAACTGTTCCATACCTTTTATAGCGTCAGCTATTTCCCACACACTTAACTTCTCGTTTTTCAAAAGAATATACGTGTGGACTTTTATTGTTCCGACGTCCAGCAACTGATATTGCTCAAAAACAAACGAGCTTTTCTGATGTCTTTCCACTATTCTGAATAGTTATACAGTTTTTTCCTACAAAGGGTCTAGTAGATATGTGCAGTGTAGTGGAGTGTAAAATCCAAAGTAATTCCATGTCATTAGTAGTGTGCTCAGTAAGGCCGATATTACATTTTGGAGAGAAAAACCGTAGGGAAGAAAGCAATGATCTCCTCCCTTTATCCGTTCCATCTTTTTTTTTCAAAGAAAAATACGGGATGAAGACGGACGTTCGAAACTAAGTTGGTGACGAGGATTTTGCCCGGTTGGCCCAACGTGCACGTTTGTTTGGCGACGTTTACCGTCTGTCCGAACACACAGTATCTGAAATGTATTCACCACAGCTCAATCTAAGAAATTTGTGAAGAAAATGGACCTAAGTGCAATGTATACCATCACTAAGTGATTATTTTAAGGTCAATTCTACTATTAAAATTGTCAACAGCTTTGCAACTGAAAAGTTGCAACATGAATGCTGAAACCTATCAAGATGAGCCGAAAATTTGATAAATCAGACTCTTAGAGAGATTTCTTTGATTTGACATTGTGATCAACTTCATATTCGACTGTTTTTCTAGACCTCGTTCAAAGCAATATAATCTGACAATGTATTTCTTTGACACGTGTTTCGGTTTTGCAGCATCGTCAGGTTGCACGGTGTCTTTCTCTGAGCCAATCCCTTTTAGGGCACAATCCTCTTAGATAAAGGAATAGCCGGTAAAACACGTTACACTTTGTGTACTGTGACAGTTCACTCCACCCACGGATAACATATCACGTCATGTCCTGTGACATGATCATTGGACACTGCTGTGATTTACAAGAAACACATGGTCAGGTTGGATTGGTGAGGTCTGAAAAGGTAGATTATGAAGGTATTATCAAAACTACCAATCTTGAGCTATCGCCTGTTAATTAGTGCAATGTCCGGTGATCATGTTACTGGACAATCAGTGATGTGCTATAAAGGATAAAGAATAAAGCTCTCGACGTTGATCAATCCCTGAGGGATGCGCCATGCATTCGACTTCAATTTTTAACTTCGTTTGAGGTGATTGAATGCAGCATCTGGCCTTTACAATGACTCGCGGTGGCTTCCCGCTGAACCGACTCAGTGCTGCTTATCCTCCCAGACAAGTCTGAGACCTGTCTGGTACCAATTTATCGACCCCGGAGGGATGGATGGCTTGGTGAGCCATGAGCGCGAGATCGAATCAGTGACCTCGTGTGCGACGCAGGGCACTTCTAACCACTGCGCCACATGCGCTCATTGATGTGCTATATTTGTCGTTTTTGAAGCTAATTTTCAATTTACACGCAACAGTGTTACACGATCGTCGGCGATTCCTTCATGTAAGGGGGATCTCCCCCAAAGGGACTGGCTCAGATGAAAGGCACCCTGCAACTGACGAGGCTGCAAGGCCAAAACACGTGTATTGCATTATATAAGTGCCTATAAAAGACCTCACGAAAGGTTCAAAAATAAGATTGTACCGTGTATTCATTTTTCATGCCTCCTGATATCCACCAATCAACTACGTCGTGAAGAATCCTATCATGTCGAAAAGGCAACGCTAACAGACAAGCGTTACATAAGGAGACAATTTTTTAGTCTGCTTCAAGATATAATGAGATTTAACGACTTTAGGAAGTTCATCATTATGATAAAAAGATAAATAGCATTAGACTTGGCGTGCAGTCAGTTGAATGTCCTTCACTAAGATTAAGTCAAAACTGTTTGAAGCCATGCACAATGCTTGCTTCCTTCGTTCAGGACTTTTTCAGGCTTTATCAGGTCTCCAATTGAGTTTCCGAACTCGATCCAAATATTCAAGAATTAATTTTTTTTCAAGTAGTCGAAAGTATCAAATGAAATTAATTGGAGTATTCACCGTCTGTCTGGATGCAGTTCTGCCAACGCTCCGGCATAATAATCAATTTCGCGCTCTCATAAAGCTCATTATTCTTCGATGCAAGTAAACCAGTCACATCTCAACGCAAATGATTGGTGTCTCGAAATTTGCTCTTGCCCAAGAAGTGCTTTGATGATCTGAAGAGATGGAAATCGCACAAAAACAGATTTGGCCAATACGGCAGATGATCCAAGTGCTCCCAGCCCAAATCGGTCAACTTCTTTCATGATTGTCTTGATTTACTTGAATACAGCGGTCTCACAACTATCTACAACTTGATGGCTTGTGCAAGATTGATGCTGTCGAATTTAGTTTGAAATGTGCTCCAACTGAGCCTCGTAAAGCAGTAAGTTGCGAATGATTTCCTGTGACGGCTGCATTGTTGAACGAGTGTGTGCAAAAATACAATATGGAGCGCGGAATTGACTTGCTGCTGGAGTGTTGGCAGAATTGCATCCAGGAAGACGGAGAATACTCCAATTTTGTCATTTGATACTTTCGATTACTTGGAAAAGTAAATTTTTCAATGTTTCGATGAAGTTTGGAAACTTAGTAAGAGGCCTAATAGAATGCATTTACTTTTGCCATTGGAGACTTTACCATTGAGCTATGCCCCAACACTCACGATGTGTCTTAAAAATGACAAGAAACGAAGCGAACCTCGGCTTATTGTGGCTGACTACACCGGCGACAACTGATCCGGAAGAGATACCGACTCGAACCTGTAATACACATGTGTTGCTTGAAGCATGAAGAGATATTGGTGGCCCTCAATCTGAGAAATGCAGCAAATTTAGTACAGAGCTAAGTTGTCCTTCTAAATGGTAGGTATTGCAATGACACCATGAAAATGCCTTTCAGTTAAGATGATCACATATAATGCGATTGACAAGTTGGCATTTCAAATTTCGCAGTGCTCTGATCCAGTAATTCAGGAAAGCAAAATTTTCATTGAGATTAAATCACTTTAGGTACAGACTTTAGTAGTATAGATCCTCTACATAACGAAATCTCTAATAACCCTATCCAGCACAAATATTCATCTCTAGTTCCTTTTTCTACTCGCGTTCTCTATATATTTCAGTTATCCGAACCTCAAATGATTATATTCGCACAGCTCTCGAATACTGGATCTCTGCACAGGCCATGGAATTTTCTAAGAAATAAATTACCCTAAGTGGAAGATTGATGCTTGGAACAATGACTTGGTGACCAGAAAACAGAATTCCGATGGCTAGATTGAGAATGTTCTCAGCATGGAGTTCGTTAGATTTCGGTGCTCCACTTACAATCAGGTAGCTGTCCATCAATGACAGGACCTTGTAACACTGAAAAACTACCGTATAAATACACATGTATTCTTCGAAAATCAAGACAAGATTTTAATGTGCACTTTTGAAGCTGAAATAATTAACATCAAATCCCAAAAAATTTTCCCTACAAGAAAGAAATAGCTTGTCACGAATATTTTAAACATCGCATTATTAAATCAACATCATTGTAGAAGCAATGATGTCGTATAAGGTATTTCCGACGATGGCTTGGTTGAGAAATCTTCGATCATTGCGCTGTCGATTGGCTTGAAGAGGTGATGGTCCGTAGCCGAGATTTTAAGCAAGTGTAGTGAATGAGAATATAGATTCGTGACACAAGTCATTTATTCTTTCTCATTGCGCCTATGCAAAACATCACCAAGCGTCGGTAGAACGATGCGTGTTGCCAATTCGTACTGCATTTATCTCTCAAGCTTACCCGACTTTCAAACCTTTGAAACACTGCGAAACAGTTTGAGTTGCTCACAGCTAGCTGGTCTACAAGAACCGCACAACTGCGCTTGCATTTGTTTCTAAGTCAGTAGTTAAAGGACTTCCACTTTCTCGTCTTCGACGACAAATTCGTTTCGTTGAATCTCCATAATCCAACACTGCACAATTCATTCGGTACCGATCTGTTGCGTACTTCATTGACATTTCGACCCATTTGAGGCTACGCCCTAGTTTGGGCTTGTTGAAGAGAATTGGTTGAAAATTACGTTTGTTATCTGGTTTTCTAATCTATGATACCTACCAAAAATTCATTCTACCTCATGATTCTATTTAAATAGCAAGAATGTGTGAATTCCTTTTGCACTTGTATACAATGTTAGGCTTTTCTATAACTTTTGTCACTAGAGCAAAAAGCAAGAAATTTATAATCAGATATAAGCTTTCTGCGTTGATCATTCCTGAGGGATACGCCATATATATGCGGCTCCAATTTTTAACTTCGTCTGAGGTGCTTGAATACATATCTGGCCTCCCGCTGAACCGCGTGAGTGCTGCTTATCCTCCCAGACAAGTCTGAGACCAGTGTGATACCAATTTACCGACCCCGCAGAGATGGATAGCTTGGTGAGCCATGAGCGCGTGATCGAACCATTGACGTCATGTGCGGCGCAGAGCTCTACCCACTGCGCCACATGCTCTCTTTTACCAGAAATAATTAAAATTGCTCAGAAGCACTATTCAAAGTATGTGCTATCAGTCTGAGCACATTTCTGCCATCTCTCAAATCAATACGCTTTGTGCACAAGTTTGTGAGCTTTTTTGATACCAAACATGCCCATATTTGCAGTATCGTGGTTGTTCAACGAAGTCTTTATCGCAATTTGTTGCATTACCAGTACGAGTTGAGATGCGATGCACAAACAGCTTTCGAGGACATCAACCGTGCAAAGTCTCAAGGATTTGTGTCCAGGCGAACATCGCAGCGGTTCTTTGCTGAATTTCGTCTTTATACCATGAGACCATGATGCGGCAAGTATGGACAAATATGGTACCAAAAGCAAGCTCACAAAATTCTGCACCGAAGCGGTATTGACTGTTGCCTGAGAGATGTCAGAAATGTGTTCAGGCTGATGGCCCATACTTGATTAGTGTTATTGAGTAATATAAATCTAGTGTCTATTGCTCTAAGTATCAAAACTTATGAGAAGACATAATAGTAATCATTGAAAAAGATTGTAAATAAGATGCAAAAGAGAACTGATATATATATAATATATATATATATATATATATATATTCATGTATAAACGATGCATTTTGCTATACTGTAAAAAAGAGTATATCAAACCTCAAATTTATCAATGAGGCGGTCGAACTGTTTGAAAAGTATTGCGAAGATGTCAATTACCTTAATAATGAATTAGTTGTCACAATCAAAATCAAAGGAAAACTTAAGCTTGTGTAGAAATCAAAGTTGTGCAAGGCACAGAAGGCGTCACTGAAGTCCTGTATAGGTCGAGCCTTCTGGTAACTGCACTGGATGGAATTTACGGATTACGATATGAACGGATTCGTGGGTGTTATAGTTCAACAGAGGCAGGTGGACATATTGCTAGCTTCACGATGAATCAAGTATATGATCATATGTAGACCTTGAAAGATAGATGAATGTGATAAGAAATAAAGGAAAACTCATTGCGGGAGAGCAAAGTAAGCTGGATCGTTTTCGATTATTCTTGGAAGAGCATAACTCATCGAATTGAACATTCGAATTCATCTTCTTTATCAAATAGTAGCAATAACAATGGATAGGTCAAACCGAAATGCTTAAAACAGGTACGGTCAATCAATCATAATCGATGGCTGGCGCATTGAAATCAGTAATAATTTGGAAATCAACGATTTGTTCTGACGCGATAAATCAATTTCCTGAGATCGTTTTAATTCACGGCTCTAAAGAGTTATAATGATTAAAAAGGTTTTAAAGAGCTCGAAAATGATTCTAAAAAAGCTTAATTATTATACTTCGGACACTACAGTGCCCCTACGGTTCGGATTATGTCGGCAATATAGTTGAAAATTGTCCGTTGATGAGACTATGTCCTAAGACCTCCGTTTCAGCATCATCACAAAAGCACTGGACCACCCAATCAAAGTGTTCACAACACAAAAAGTTAATGGCTAGGTGCAGCATAGATTTCTGTTATTAGATTACCAAAATAGTGATTGAGTAAATATAAAAGACAAAGAGCTGTAGGTGTCCATCGGACGGTACTAAGAATTTGATTTCGTTGGTTCCAAGCTTACCCATATCGGAGTCCTATCCCGATGAATAACTCGAACCTGGATGGTGCCAAAAGCAAAGTTAGAGTTGATTTTGCCGACGCAGTCTAGCCAGTTTCATTATTATGTATTTATTACAAATAGATTTCCGCCAGATAATGATAACGTATTTTGTATCACCACCTTTCGCAACTATTGTTCGGTTTCCTGAACACTTATATTCGATTCGTCTCTTCCCACCCACCATCTACGAAGGTTTCGAAACCTTTCCGTGTGAATTTAACTGCTCTTCGATAAGCTTCTTTTTACAATTGCCCTTAGACGTGGGTCAAACTGAATCTCTCTGGATTGGTTCAGATGAATTCAGAGAAGTCTAGTACCGATTTCCGAGCCCTGAAAAGCAACATTGAACGGCCCAGACGAAGTCGAGCAAATGCGTGAATTTGGTCCGTTCTTGTATTGGACATAATCACTACCATTGAGCTTTCCCTTGCATACGCATTCATTCCTCTATCCTGCTAAGAGATTTTGGCCCTCCAGCGGTCTTTCCTTGACTGCTCAACTCTTTACAAGTTTCAAGCCTGTCAGTTGAATCCTTGTTGCCTTACATGGTAATTTAGTGGCAACATATCAAACGTCCCTTCAATCAATTACGACCGCGGACTGCTTGTGATGAAGGAGCAGGGAAGTTAGAACAATCACCTTGAGTATCTTGAAGATACTACTCTCAACCAATATACTCATATCAGTGAGGAAAGAGACAACAAATCTTCAGATTGCAAACCAACGCATACATCACCTTAACCTCTGTGGATGATGACAACAAAAAAGAATCGAATGATAGAACAATTTAAATTGTACGTCCTTCACGGAATTTAGTGAGCTACGTTGATATTAGGTGTACAAATAAGACTCCGCCGTTTTTTTATTGCTGTAATAACAGTAAAATCGAAGATAAGCATATTTTTTTTTTAAAGTGTGTTAAAGACGCTGTTTGTTTGTGTGTTTTTTACATAGAAAGAAATAACTTAATACGATGGTTTTTATAGGATTTTAAATATAACAATTTTTGCACCCGATAAAACGCTATTTGTGGAAAACTTTACTTTGCAAACTTGTTAATCAAAATTAATTGAAATTGCTTGATTTTCATTTGATATCGTGCAATGCACCATTTTCTTGCGAACATTCTGGTCACAACTTGCCTATACTTGCTTCAAGATGGAGCTCCTGTGGGGAACAAGTCCACCTGCTACTCATGCATGAATGGCCCGTAGGTGAAAATGCTAGTGAAGCGACGGACAAAGTTTAATGGTGCTTGGGGCGAGTCTCTATCTTTAAGTAAGTACAGGTAAATTGTATAGGAAAATCTCTGCCAGATTATGGGCAATTGAACGATACCGGAGTCATACGATTTCATTGCAAAAATCGTACCAAAAAAACAAAATGGCACGAACTTCGATAATTTTGCTTCATGACAACGCTTGCCCTCATGTTGCAAACGGCGATCGAAAACGTAATGAAAGAGCCGAAATGGGAAGTTTTAGGGGATTTCACCTTCTCCGCCACTACACCGTCATGCTTGAAATTACCAAATTCGAATGCATATTAACAAACTTCAAAAAAATGGCGTTTTTTAAGCACCGAAGTCATCATCTTCAGAGCCCCATGTAAACCACTATATTAAATTCTTTCATATATAGAATTATATAGATAGGTAGCGTTTTTCTATGCACTTTTAAGTCAAAAAAAAAGATTTGTATATCTATATTCTTACTATTAATACAGCAAAAAAAAAACTACGGATCATCTTTGCACATCTCTTATATTAGAACTGAAGTAGCATTATTTCAGTAGCACATTAATAATACATTTAGACAGTGCTCACCTCGGCCGGTTTGCAGCATCCGGTAATTGCATAAAAATCTGGTATATCTGTATACATCACCGAGCAATCCGCATATTCTTCTGAAAAACAGGTTTTTTTGGAAGTTTTGAGTATTCAGATTTTGAGAACTAGAGAAGAACACGGTTGGCATCAAATGCATGGTTGCGGACATCTTCATGATGTCTGTGCTATTGCTTATTCTACATCTGTACTCAATGCTTTCTCACAAAGCGTCGCCGTCCGAAAGCTTTTTGAGGTTTTGAAAATCACCTCCTTTTTTGTTGCGCAAGTCAATGGAAACACCCGGTGGAAAACGTTCTGCAATAAACAGAGCGTTTTTAAGCAATGGTCGTGACGAATATATTCCATAATTTGAGGATGAGAAGACAATTCCTTTGAGTTGACTGGCCTCTAAACGGTTGTCATGCACTTGACTTTATTAAGCACCATAAATATAATTGGTTGCAAATGTAACTTATACTTGGTTAGAGAAAAAGTTTCTTAGCACCAGCAAAAACTCTAATTTTCAGGAATATTTCTATTAGAAACTCCTACGGTAGCGCTAGGCATAGTGCATCCAGTTTTGATTTACATAAATGATGACGATGAACAAAACTGAGCTTCGAGTTTTGATACGCTAATGCTGGGAGCGACAACTTTCAACAAGAATTACTGCGGAGACCTGTGGTGGCGATAGTGATGAATCGGTGAGCCTCTCTTTTCTTCACTTCTCTTTTCCGCTCAAAGGAACTTTCTTACGTGGACACCGATTCGAGGCATTTGAGAAAATTTGAAGAAGCATGGCAGGAGTTTTCTGATTCAATACCCAAGTGATGGCGATTGTGTGCAGATCCGGAGGCTTGAGATTGTTAACAGAAAATCGTGGATAATAATGGTTTTTTTTTGAAGAATCAATATTGCTGTTATCAAATTAATTTATGTATAAACTTTGAGCTTTCAGTGACCTGTAAGAAACTTTATCCTCAACCTAATACAGTGGATTGCTGTGGTCTTCCGGTAATTCAAATCAGAGTTATTTTCTAGGACCGACTATCTGTTAACCTCGGTATAGTTGGAATAGTTCACCGCTGTTTCAGTGTGCAAAGACCAGTGTCTCGTAATCACGCATTACCTCGCACCATACCTCAGGCTAATGTACACTACCTCAGCCAGTACATACCAGCAGTCATTCTTGTCTATGCAAGACTCTAAACGCATTGTCTACAATGAATAATTGAAGAACTCAAAACGACCAAGCGGCAAGTGTTCCAAGATGAAACTATGCTATCCGAAAATCTGTTCATTACGTCTTTCTGCCAGTGTAATGAAAGTATGTGACTGGGCAGATTTCATATCAATTAGACCTTTCGAGGCTGTGGAGAAGACGAGGCTCGCCAGAACGTCACCTACTGTATTATTATTGTACTGCATCACTATTGCATGCAATAAATAATTCTATTATCAGCCTCGGACTTTTATCCTAGGAAAACACAGGGTTGTTCCTGTTCCAAAAGAGTCTGGTGTCAATTCAATGATTTCAAAGAGATGAAAGACATAATGAAACTAGAGGCATAGATCCAAGGACTTTTTAATATACGGTATTGAGGGGAGGAGGAGGCGATAGAAATATAATGAGAAATACTTTGGGCAAGGTATTAAAAGTGAAGGAACTCACGGGCAGGTACGGGATTGCCAAGACGAAGAGCATCGGCTATCATCGGCGGTACGAAATCATAAAGAAGATGTTCAGTTTGCTGCTTTTTGCACTCCAGTTCCTCGGCCAATGATTTCATACGTCTTACGCTTTCTTCAAGATGTTTACTAGAAAACATATACATTAAGAAATGCTTTCAACAGAAACAGAGGCCTGACTTGTGGAAGACCGTTAGAACGTCATTGTGTCCACGACAATAGAGAAACTGCAAAAAAAAGCAATCAAAATGGCCAACTAGGTCACCAAAAAAGATTTTGCTTTGTGGGCAGCGTCAAACCATAACTAGCTGCTCGTGAATCTGCTTGAGCTTCCGTATTGAAGAGTACGATGACTCGGAGAAAATGTGATCCGTCGTATTACACATCTCTGATCGTTTCTTTTTAATAAGTCACAAAGTTGGATCTTCAGCTTGTTTGGCACAAAGTATTTTTTCCATTTGAGATGTGATTTTTTCGACACTACAACAATAAGTGCATGAAGCTACTGCATAATAAATGATTGAAAAGAAGAATAAAAGAATGAAACGATTCCCAGTGGCGTACTTCAGTTCAATTTGACAAATTCGACTTTGATTAAGCATAATGAGATCGCGGGTAGCGTCATGTAATGGCATATCAGAGATGAAAATATTCAGATTTAGAATATCTCGAATAGTAGTAGCATGAGGTGAACACAAAACATTATTGAGTTCCCTTCGTTTACCGAAATCATTTGACCTGAAAGACTTTTGTAAAGCAAAAAAATCAAGCTCTTTGCTTTCACATGCTTTATAAATTATTTGTTTGCTTAACACCCGCTTGAGTATTCAAATTTGGAATTAAACGTGTTCAGGTTGCAAGCTCGTAACTTTCACTAAGTACCACACATTAGCTAGATCTCTTTCATTCCTTTGAGTGATGTGTTGTGTACAGGTTCCGATGTCTAAGACAGGGTAATTATGGTTCTTTATAACCATTTACGTCTTTCAAGCTTTCCTCAATTTTTGAAACGAGAAATAGTTAGTCTGCTACATGTTCACTAATCACTGATAACCAAATAAATGCTGATTTCAATGCGATGACCAGCCACGCTATGATTGGAAGATGGTCGTCAAAGAGTCACTAACGTGAATAACCGTCCTTAGCTTGAAATTCCAGTGGCAAGCATAGAAAGGAAGTAGTCAAGTTCACCTTTTAGACAGAGTGGTTGGTGGAATGCCTCGCTGGATCCCTTCTCGACCTCACTCCTTTTGCGGTGATGTTTGAGTTGGACGATGAATAGAGTATTCAAGTAGGACATAATGTTCTTATGAGTGAGCTGTTGAAAATACATGTACTATGAACCTTTGATTAAAGACGTCCAAATAGCTGTAGTACCTGAATATCCGCTGGTTGGATCAGCTGCACAAGTTCGGTTAGTTTCAGCATCTTTTTGCTCGACAAGTCATTCTCCAAAAGCAGTTGACTTCCTAGGAATGTGGATATAATAGAGGAATAGTACATGACAAAGCAATGTTGAACTTGAATGAATTCACACAGCCAAGCTTAGCTTCAGCTGCTAAGATTGCGACAAACACATATAGATTCTAGCTGAATAAAAATTAATGTCGGAATGACTATGAAAATGCGACCATCAGGCATTTTTCATAGGGATCTAATATAAAAAATTGCACTTTAAAAATTTTTTCTTTCTTGTCTATATCCTTTAATAGCAGTTATTTCAGTAGTTTTTCATAAGTAATGAAGTGCTGCAGGTATCTTATGAAAGAACGTTTTATGAATAACCTTAACATTTCCCCTCATAATTTTCTTCGGGCTGATTCATATTTTTTAAGCTTTTTCCTGTACAAACTCGGATAGTTGTGTTTCTTTGGTAAGATATGTAATATAAGACGGTGTGACGTCAGTCACGATTTCTGCTGACAGGATCAGTTTTCAAAATTCAACTATTCGGCATGAAACACCACGGTTTATGAATGATAAGCTAGTAAGAATAACTGACCGACATGTTCGACAATCATCTGTCTGTTGAAGCAAATATGGTAAGGAAATATGCGAGAGAAGTCGCGCAGATTCACGGCGAGCTGTTGTCCCTGAGTGTAATCAGTCAATCACTTAGACTAGAATAGTAAAAATCCATAGCAATTTCGCAGTAATATCGAAGGGACGAAATTTTTGTCCAAAGAAAAGGAGACGCAGATGTATCGGATCTCCTTATCAAGTATATCAAGAAATACCCTCTCTGCACTCTTCAACTGCATATATTTATTGAAAATCAAGCAATTTCTCGCAATCATATCGTACATTCTTTTCGATTCAGAAAGTTTGACTAACACAATTGTGAGAGCCAAATTCTCGTGGCTGGATCAAATCCAACTCTTATCCTGATGGCACGAAATCGAATTGCACATTGAGAACAAGATTTATCTAGTAATAAGCAGTAAAGATGCTGCTGAGTTAATCATTGCAGTCGTTATTCTTCTTGTGGTTAATAAAATAGGTGAGCAGCTTGAAAGGCTCTGAAAAATGGTTCTCATAGAATAAAAACCAAAGGTCCCGCGGTAGCGAAATCTGTGCAAACATAGGTTAAACATTATGATACACTGTGGTGGGCATGTGGTTGCGAATGTGCTAAAATTGTTTGTATGTAAAAAGTATTACTCTTAGCTGAAAATCACCAACTAAATTACTGCCTAGTTTTCTTGTCGACTCATCTATAAGACCTCTCAGGTTCCTAATAAGGACTATTCGAAATATATCGATTTGTTTACCTAGACTCGCTACCTAACCTTTCAGAACTACGTTACGGAATAATAACCATCCTTGAAAGTTGCCCTCTTGCTCCGTGTGGTTAGAAGGCATAAAATTTCCCTACATCCCCAGATCTGCTCCCTGGAATATCGGAAACGAAAACGGAGAAATGTCTTGAGAAAATTGTGTTCCTGCTCCTCAAAAAATACCTGCTGGTTGGCGACGGCATTCTTGAGGGCTCGAGTGTCCTGTTTGAATTTGTATGCTAGACGTTTACCGGCTCGATGTTCATCGTCTGGCTCAATGCAAAACACCACGTGCTCCACCATGCCACTTTTCCTTCTCTCCTGTGATCTTTCGACAAAATTGATGACCACATTAATGTCAAACAACACATGCGCCGATTGTCGAACAAGACCTAATACAATTTAAATGTAATGTACTATCACTGATAATTTTACATTGTCTATAGATAGCAGTTTTTCCAAGATCTAGCTAAAACCATGAACTTGATATGAATATTTATGCGGCTGGCGTTCCATCGAGTCTACTGTTTACAGGCTTTCAATGTACTTGTAGTTTTCGCATTCTTCGCATTCGCACGCTGTCGTTCGAGACGTTTCTTTATTGGAACAGCGCTCGGATAATGAACCTTACTCTACTATGTTCTCATATACAGCGCGATGGTTGGTTATTCCCCGTTTAGAATATCCGATGATAATGCCGAGGTCAAAAGAAAGTCAGTTTTCAAAGTTCTTACACATATTCAATTGGCTACCACTCGTCTTTGTTTGCGAATTCCAATCGTTGCTTCGAAAAGTCTTCTGTCGTAAATCCATATAAAAAGAAAACTAGGTACCTTTCCGTTATATCCACGTTGTTCAAGCCCCTCGAGAAAAACACGTTTCACAATTTTCTTAACGTTTCAATGAGCATTTGATAAGTTCATTATCGAAAATTATTAATAGCGTACTTTATGTTTAATTTGCCTCTTATTGCGCTCTAACTGTAGAGATAAAATTATGTTCCACACCTAAGAATTCATCGCTGGGCAAAGCTTTTTCCCTAGATTTTCAATAATTACATCATAGCATAAATCCCAATACTTTCGATGGTAAAGTTGGTTTTTGAAACAGACGTTAGGGTGCACTGTAGCAGCTAAAAGAATGTTCGTTTTCTGATTTTTTTTCAGGGTTTCAAAACCATTGGATAGCTTAAATCTTAGCAATTTCGGCGGCATACTTTACTTCTAAATTAGCTTTTTTAATGCGCTCTAAGAGTAACAGTAAGGTTGTCTTTCACACTCAAGTATTTCTTATCAAGCAAATCTCTCCCGGTAGACTCCTAGCAATCGTTCGATAGCTCAAATTCTAACGCTCCAAAAGTAACTCTGTTTCCGAGTAGTTTCTTAGTGTACCGAAGCAGCCAAAAGCAAAGGACGTTACGCAGATTATCGTTTTGAGTATGGGACATAGTGCTATTTCTATGATCACAGCATAGTCAGAAGACCCTTCAAAAAATAATAGATTTCATTGAATGTCCTGAGAATTTAGTCATCGGATGACTACCGAAAGTCTAAAAAAATTAGAGAGCATTTTTCTCAAGCGGCTAAGACAGGGTGGAGATAACGGAAAAGTAGGGCATACTGAAACAGATTCTGGGCGGAACAGCTTTTTTCAGAATTTCTTTCTCTTAAAAAGAGTGCCTATATTTTCAGTACTAATCAATGTAAAGCTGTAATTTTAGCGACTATCTTCTAGTAACAGCGACGATGATATTTGAAACGTTGTCAAAAATCGAGTAATTTCGAAACGATGGACCATGGATTGAAATGAAAAGTAGTCCGAATTCTCTTGCTCTTTCTACAGTTATGTGAGCCTTTTCTAGCCATAGTGTACAAAGTCAGTGTCCAGCATTTTTATTGAAGAAACTCTGGATTAAATCGTGAATCCTGGTGAAGAAATATCACTAGAACTTCCATGAAAATATTTGAGTTATCATATTCCCATCTTGCAAACTGAAAGCGATCAGATATTAGTGGTCATGCTGGCGTGTCTCAGACATTCCCTACCGTGCGAATACTTTGCTGCTTGTAGGTATGGTAAATAGGTCTTTTGAATCCACCTTTTGACTCTTAGGCCCTTTCAAGGCTGCTCCCGCTCTGTAGACCGAAACAGAGCGATGAATACAAAATATTAGTTAGCCGACCCTTTATTGATTACCGATTACCAAATGATACTAATTCTATGCGACGCTGTGGTTGAGCAATACGGAATGGCTTCTTTTGAAACTTGACATTTCCAAAGTTTAAAAGTTATCCAACTACGCCTTCTTACCCTTGACGATTGGATATAAGCCTTGTCTATGTGAGAAGTAATGCAGACGTAGAGAACCATCGCCGACCGACTCGCATTGGAACGTCGGTCCTCTCATCTCGGATTTGAAAGCAATTTGGTCGATGAAGTAATGCATTGAGTTCAGACTGTCGAGGAATTCCTACAAAAGTGTAGAGGTTTGTGTTCAAGTTTTCGCAATCTTGTTAAGTGGCGGTTCTTCACTCGCCTTCATTTGATTTTTCTCAACGCTGAGCTCTTTTTGTTGAATCCCACCCCTAACTACTTACAGCACTCATGCACTCTATCCTAGTGATAATTTTTGCTCAAACACAGCTATATCAAACCAGTGAAGTCAATATCGGACATGTGGCGATCGTTTTGAGATGTTTGTGGCGAAATTTCGAAAATCATAATGTTACGGTTCTCGGGATATTCATCAATATTATTGCTATTTTCGAAAATCGCACTGAGATAAACATTTTCCGCAGTTCACACTAAGATCTATGGTATTCTAGGCAGGAGCGGCATAATTTTTACATCTCCTCTCTCTAACAAACTCATGATTCACTACCTTCAAACGCTTTCTTAAAAAGTCGCTATTTCAATCGCCCTGATTTGTTGTCACAATGAATTGATAGTAAAATGCCTAAAAAATTCTTTTAAATTAAATTATCAGAGCGAAAATATTCCTATAGCATGCATGCGCGGTGATTCGATCACTTCGATCCTTAGATGACACTTCTTTATCACTTGTACAATACCCAAGTCTTATTTGCCGAAGAATCTTTTGAGTAAGTAATATTTGTTTTCCTGGAATCCCGAAATAAATGTGTCAGTATGCCAGAAAATCATTTTTAAGTTACGCATATCATGTTCTATTGAGATGGGCTGACTTATAGAGCCCGATACCGTGTTTCGACCTTGCGGTCTCGTCGGTCGGGCAGTTACCCTTTCTCCTCTTTTGTCAATTCTCTGCGGGTGCTCAGTACCCACACTAAGGGTTAGCGGCGAACATTTTACACCGTAAGTCCAGTGACTTTGTGCCCATCATAACAGATCACATGGAGTGCGTGGCTCAAAAAATGAAATTATGGCATATTGAAATTTTTCTGTGGTCTTAAGAAAGATATGATGCATTGAATATACTGGCCAAGAGCAGTCGACTGTACAACACTGTCTTTTTAATGATAATTTCACTGGGCTACAGTGTAAAATGTTCGTCGTCGCTCACTCTTAATGTAAGTACTGGGGCACCCACAGAGGATTGCTAAAAGACGAGAGAGGGGAACTGACCGACTGACGAGACCGCATGATCGAAAGACGTGTATCAGGCTCTATAAGTCAGCACATCTTAATAGATCACATGACATGCGTGGCTCAATAATGATTTTCTGGTATACTGAAATTTGAGCTATGGTCTAGAAAACACTCGAAACGAAAAATAGATGTGTCATTACCAGGCCGTCAACACTCAGCATTTTGTTGTGAGTTGGAGAGGTTCAGTATTTCATTAACGCGTTTTTTTTATATGGTTAGGGATATCCAACAATGCTTGACTTTTGAGGAGGATGTGAAGATGTTTAACAACATCTCAAGCTGCCGCAGGATGGACCTCCAGAGTATAACGCAACTACTTTTTGAGCAAAAGTAATTGAGATATATGATCTAACAACATATGTGCTGAGCTACGAACTGCACGAAGTTATCCACTACACCATCGAGGCCGTTGTTCTACCTTTCTCTCAACCATATTAAACCTATTGGGAAGATGTCGACAATCGCCAGCAAAGGATTTGATCCAATGAGCACAAAACAACATTTTACCCCTTTTGATTTAAAGCCCTACTTGAAGCTACTACTTTATCTTTCACAAAGTACAGTACCGTTTAAAAAGACATCAAATAAAAAATTTAAAGTAGAAGTACGATATTTTGAAATGATTTCCCTTCTACGGACTATGCAAAAAGCGGTTGCTTGGACGCGCAAGCTTTCAAAATTCATTCAGTCACGACATCTGCTACGACTTCTTAAGTGCGATCGAATCTATAATAGAATATTTGAACGGACAGAGTACACGAAAAAATGTTTACGTTCTTCCTCATAAATGAGGATGCACTTAAATTCAGCGATTATGACAATTTCTATACTAGTGTACTGAAGCAAGATGATACCATTCGCGTTGATGCCTAATTTTTGAGTCCAACTCAGTGGAATCCCAACAAATTTCAACGGCTGCAAGATTTTTGACTTTTTTGCACTATGAAAAAATTTTCCGAGAACCCATGACTTCTGACGGTCGGATCATGGCAAAATTGAGACAGATTATGCTCTATTATTCTATCGCTATGAACCGTATAAACACTACTGTTTCTTATGCAACTATAGTTCATTGCACAAATTTGCTGTCCGTTTTTAGAGGTGCTTTGCACTCTATTTGGATTCATTTAGGTATAAATTTGGGTACTTCAGACAGTATGAAATAACTATCATAATGCGATAACATTCCTGACAACATATTTAAGCCCTTCATGAGTTCTGTTATGAGCACTTATACAGTGCAGTACACGTGTTTCGACCTTGGAGTCTCGTCAGTTGCACAGTGCTCCTCGCCTGTGTCGATTCATCTCGGAGGAGAGTCCCCTTGCATAGGGACGAACACGTTACACAGCGTGTCAAGTGAAAATTCACTTCACCCACGGGTAACATACGAGGGGCACTGCGCAACTGACGAAGCTGCAAGGCCGAAACACGTGCATTGCATTGTATAAGTGCTCATAACTGACCTCAGAAAGGCTTAAAATATTCTGTGAGGATGTATCAATTTTAAGCGAGTTCTCAAAAAACCAATCGAATATAGAGGCATTGAAAGCCTCCATATTATATATCAAAAGCTCTCGGCGTTGATCAATCCCTGAGGGATACGCCATGCATTCGACTCCAATTTCTAACTTCGTTTGAGGTGATTGAATGCATATCTGGAATTTTACAATGACTCGCGGTGGCCTCCCGCTAAACCGAGTCAGTGCTGCATATCCTCCCAGACAAGTCTGAGACCTGTCTGATACCAATTTACCGACCCCGGAAGGGATGGATGGCTTGGTGAGCCATGAGCTCGAGATCGAACCATTGACCTCGTGTGCGACGCAGAGCACCTCTAACCATTGCGCCACATGCGCTCTCATAGAGCCATTATGAGATAAAAATCATTTGTTTGTGAAATTGTTAGCAAATGTACTTTCGTGAAAAAAAGGTTTTCTTGTTAACCATATAGTGTAGAAAATTGATATTTCTGTCTTGCTACCTGTTTTGACCATTTTTCAATAGAACATCACATGAATATAGATAGTGTGTGAAAAAATCTGCAGCTCATCAGACTGAGAATGAGTACTACGGCTTTCAAATTACCTACTCGTGTCATTATGTGTGGACGATAAAGTGTTCGTGCGCTCATGGATGGGTTAATGTGATGAAAGCCAACCAATCAAAATGGTGTATCAGTAGCTGAGAACAGTGGGACGAGTACGAGTCAGAAGCGGCCAAGTTAATAGTTACTTCAAAAAACGCTGAGAGAATGGGCTCGCTGTTTTTCTGCATATAATCTATTGATACATCTTCTGAAGACGTAATCATAGCTTGCATATATGTGTGAAATGCCTTTATTCATGTGTTGTTCACAACGTGTGAATTATGCCAAAATTGTGAAATAAAGTGAATAAGCGGTGTAGTCAGCGAAGTCTCCAAACGAGACATCTTTACATGTAGTCTAGGGCGCGACGGCTAAACTATTCTTCACTGTCGACCCAATGGTAGAATTCTTTTGATTATCAAGGATACTAAATATCATTAAATAACAACAATGAACCGAGAACTTTATAAAACAAGGTGTCTTTCGTGTTTTTCGAGGAAATAGAATTTTCATAAAATTTTGGTTTATTAGGTTATACATCAATTATATGGCTATCGTCAAAGGTCGTCAAAAAGCTTTCAAAATTTTGAAAGTTCTGCGAAAGGAAACGGATGTAGCTAACAAAAATGAGGCTTTTAATTTATTCGAAAAGTTTGTATAATGAGGTAGAACCTATGTAGAAATTTCTTTCATGCGCGAAGAAGCGTGGACAAATTGCTAGTCTTTCCATGTACGAACCGGGTACCTTCTTTCAGGATTTTCCAAGGTGGATTTTGTGTCGGATCAGCAATTTGAGTCGAATCCGATTGTATTACGCAGTCATGTACTTCAGGAGTGAACCAATTTTTTCTCTGCTTTCTAGGTGAGTATTCAGCACAGGAATGAAAAGTGTAATAGGTCGTCAGATATTTTTTCTCTCACCATTAACACTGGCCTGATATATATGACATATTTTAAGCCTTCATGAGGCCTGTTGTGGCAGAAGTGCTAGACTCTGTTTCGGCCTTTCAACCTAACCAATAGCACGTGAAAAATTGTGCAAAACTTCAAATTATGTTGTATTTGGCTCACGTTTATTACTTAGACATGCTATTTTCCTGCAATACTTAAACACTCGTCCAAAAACGTTCACAAATGATCATCGCCTTTATTGACCATAGATTGTAGCAGAATCAGATGGAGGTTTGCCCTTTTCTGATAAAGAATAAGACTGAATCAGTTTTTTGACACGGTATTTATAGAATTCCTACATGATTCCTTTAGTATTCCGTTTTCACAAAATGCTATGATACTTTATTCCGTTCTTTGTTTCTCTTGCACCTTCCTTCTGACCTTTGTCATCTTAAACTTGTTAGAAAACGATAGTCTCTCCACCAAGAAATCCTCAAACTACCTGAAGATTTATACCCAATATGTGGAGTGCTGTGCAAAAACGTTTGCGTCAGCCGGTATTCGAACCCAGATCTCACTCTATCCGGGAGCGTATGCTAACCATTGCATACCGACGCTCGTTCTTGCACAGCACTCTTATTTACGCTACAACGCGTTGTCTGCCAACAGCCAACCGTCGACGGTCTGGCGGGGCAGCCGCTATCGGCATTGAACCCACTTGTGTTGACACACATTGGATATCGATGATCAGTCTAAATTCTAATAAATAAGAGTGCTGTGCAAGAACGAGCGTCGGTAGTGCAATGGTTAGCATACGCTCCCGGAAAGAGTGAGATCTGGGTTCGAATCCCGGCTCACGCAAACGTTTTTGCACAGTACTCCACATATTGGGTATAAGTATAACATCATACCACTGCAAGTGGCAGTCAAAATAGAAAGAATTTACCTGAAGATTGTTTGCCATACAAATCAGCATTTTTTCCCAGCCAGTTTCACAAGCATATATTATCAGAAATTCGCCGTACATTTCCCACATGTCGTCTACCGAAATCCCTGCAACATCTAAGATCTACTCTTGAACGTAGGAAAAACTCAATACCATCTGTTCTGGATTTTGAAGATTATGAGCGTTTGCAATGAGCTAAATCCACTTTTACGACGTTAAAGTCTAGGCACAAGTTTGCTATGCAACCATCTCCTAAGCTCCAAAGAACCACCATGCGAATTTATCTGAGAGGAAAGTATCAGTACTAAACTTTTTGCAGTTTTTAGTTTCTTAAGAGTTTTGCTATTGAATGAACTGCTACGATATTCGTAGAATATAGCAGTAAGGTTTAGATCATTGATAA
Organism: Parelaphostrongylus tenuis; assembly: GCA_019055375.1. Taxonomy (NCBI): domain Eukaryota; kingdom Metazoa; phylum Nematoda; class Chromadorea; order Rhabditida; family Metastrongylidae; genus Parelaphostrongylus; species Parelaphostrongylus tenuis. Next base: position 21,578 of record JAHQIW010003050.1, read on the forward strand.
GAACATTAAAAGCCACTCTTATAAGTGGCTTTTGAGTATTATTACTCTACGACCAACCTAGAATTTCTGCTGCACTTCTAAAGATTCGCATTGTCTCCGTGTCTTCGTAATATGTTTGCACGTCAAGCTCGGCATCTGGAGCAAAACCGGCTTTCTGCCTAAAAGGTAAGAACAGTGTTTTGCAATGACTTTAGCTTAAGCTATGGACGACAATGGCGAAATTCCTTGATTTGAAGTTTAACTTTACTGCTTATTTATGAGATCATTTGAGCACCAATGTCTAGTTTGATACACCACCGTTCGTGAAGGGCAGTCAATGCAGTCTTTAAACCTTCATAGACCACAAGACGATTTCGAGTTCCATTGAGTGAATTTCTCAAATGAGGCAAACTGAAGTCTGGAGTTGAATGAGCAAAGTTGTCTCACATTACACTGCGCTATGTGGTTGGACGTAATTCGAATAGTCGGAAGACCAAAGTCGAATCGGATTCAAGACCTGCGCTACCGTCTTAGTCACAATCATTCTTATACTTTGCGGTTATTTTTTTATGTGGTTTTGCCATGTTGCTTCATGTCTACAACGAAAAATTTATCAGACGCACCAAAATCTGCAAAAAAAAAACAATGGCATATTTTTAGCGATTTTCATGAATGAGTGGAGATCCTTTGCTTCTTCTCTCACCAAGGCGACACTTAGACTACTACACATAGGAACACGTCCAAAAATACTGTGATATGCAACTACAAATAAATGGATCCCACATCGATTTTTTTTATTCGTAGCGATAGAATAACCCTAAAGGATGTTGCCAAAGATGTGAACCTATAATGTTGCTGCTAAACGAAAGTACAACAATCTCACGCATCATATATGATTCGTATTTTACGCTTCGGAAAATCGGACTTAATTTCATGACGCTGTCTTTGGACTGGAGGTTTCGACGATAGTGTGAATAATCTCATTAGAGTAAGATTATTATAGCATTTTCTTATAATGTACTTCTATCTTATCTGACAGTCATTATTCCGCTTTCTTGCTGATATATTTTTGATGAAATAATAGAGTTACATGATTTTCTGCCATGTCTCCATGCCATAGCGCCGAGTAATGAGTGCACAGATGCACACGTGCGTCCATCCAATCTGGAATTAGCTTGAGAAAGGTTAAAAGCTTCAATATCAATTCATCCAAGCTGCAATTTTACTACCGTTCGATATAGCCTCTCATGTGAACAACTGAAAAGCGACCAACATAGTTGTCGATTGGATGACCAATGAGTTCTTATCATCTCAGTCTCACAGATATGCAAAAATGTCCTTTTTCTATGAGTCATTTCACAGAACACTTTCTATAGTTATTTGTATTGAAAACAGCAAGGCAATTCGTACCCTGAAAACTAGTTGAGATTAACGCACCACGGTATTACTATGAGATTATAGATAATAATGAATAGATCCCTAACAGAGTGCGGCAAAAATTGCTCGATTGCTCAGTGCCTTACATTCAACGGTTTCTTAAAGCTTTAAACACCGTGCGACTGATGAGGCAGAAAGGCTGAAATACGTGTCTTGCACTATATAAGTGCTATAACAGATCTCGTGAAAGGCTTAAGATATGTTTTTAGCACTTTTAGCATCTTATTCGATCCGTCATCACAATTTTTCACTGTGCGAATAGCAGTACTTCTTGCATTCATTTCGTTTTTCGACCTCCTGAACGGCATAGAACGCTGGTTGAGCGAATCTCCTTGAAATCTCGAGGATAGCCCTGCTGTGGCTTACCAAAGGATGTTGTTGTTGTTTGCGGAAGAGAAGTGTGGGTGAGCTCGGCTCCACACACGCCGTGACCAACATCACAACCACTCGACCACGGTGCGCGCCATATGTTATCAATTATATCGTTTTGAGAGAGATCTCAAACGTAGTTGAAAAGAAAGAAATCCTTTCGATTTTTTCTTTTCAGAAAAGGAAATACGGAACACTCAGGAGAAAATTTTCTTTTGGTGCATTAGTTACTAATATGGCAGGAGCGATTACAAAAGAAAAAATCCTACGTGGCGGCGATAAAAAAGCCCATGAGACTGTGAAACACCTAAGGGCGATAGCCTCAAAACCTAATTTCCCGAGTAAACTACCAGAAGATGCTAATCACCATCTATTATATGGATGAGATCAACCCTAACCGGCATACAGGCTGCTGTGACTTACCATATTGCGTATAGTGCCAAAATCTGAAGTTCAGTAGAAGTGTTTCATAACGAGTGAAGGTATGGTGTGACGGGAATCATCGAATGCTGAGGTAATGATGGAACCTCACGCTAATGCATGAATATTCATTCCCCATAGACCATCCCGTTATAGACTCCGGCGAGAATGTTCTATGCATGAGCAGCAGATTCATATCTAAAAAGGCGGTCAACAACTCGTTGCCGAGTAATCCTGTAAATTACTCGGTATCCTGTAAATTCCGAGTAATCCTCTAAATTGCAGAGGTGTTGACACTAAACCCTAATTCCTTCGACAGATTTATAGTAGATCCAAGTGTTTTGAGTGTTCTCTCTGCTCAAGAAAATTCTTAAGATGTGAAAAAGAATTGTCATTCACAGTCATTTTGAACGTCTGGTAATCGTAGTTTATAACAGCATATTCCTATTCTACCTTTATGAGTCAAAACTAGCCTTGTATAATTCTGCCAATAAAATCACAAGTAACCCCATCTTTTTGCTATGATTTTATTTGTTCGATCCTGAACAAAAAGTTACCAGGGTTTTTTAACTTCTATTCAGCTCGAGTGACTTCGTTTTCCAGTTGAAAAGATTATTTTTTGCTGTAAAATACAGTTATCAAACTGCATTATCAGTACCCTATGCGATCCAGAGACAAGTTTGCGGAGGTTATGTTAAGAGACGAAAAGTTAAGTAAAAAACAACCAATTAGAAGAGTGATCAAAAGCGGTGATATGAAGTGTTTAGTATTTCATTATCTCGTTATATCTTATATGTAGTCGTGGAGAACGGTATGTCTCATTTTCTCACACACTTCTATGACAGCTACACCTAAAAATTTCTCATCAACTATTGCACCAGTGTCCAATGAGTTAGTTTCTCTCCAATGGAAGAATTTGAAAGTGATGACAAAGAAGGGTCGTCAGTTGCTACACGGAATCAATGGCATCGCATTACCTGGAGAAGTTATTGCTCTTATGGGAGCTAGGTAATTAGCATTGGATTCAACCTCAAGCTTTAATGGTTATTGTTCAGCGAAACAAATCTCAGTTTTTATCAATGGATTGATGCTTGTTTAACTTGCAAGGTTTCGCTCTCTGATCATAATATAGCTGAATCTTGCTGAGCTTCAATTTAGGTGATACCTAAATATACTAGCTTTCAGCGGAGCTGGCAAGACTACGCTGCTGAATACGCTGCTGCATCGGAACCTGGGTGGTTTAATAGTTGATGGCAAAATTCTTGTCAATGGTCAGAATATCGGAAAGGGTGTTACCAGCGTTTCTGCGTACGTACAGCAAGAGGATTTGTTTGTCGGCACGCTTACGGTAAATTCTTAATATAAGGAATATATCCGTCCGTGAATGTAGTTCGCTCAAAGACCGTATGCTATATCACATTTCGCTCATTTTTTCTTTATCCCTGTCTTTTCGTGACTCATCGTCATGATGCATATATCTGCACTTATTTACAAAACGCAATCTAAATTGATGATGCGACCGAGGAAATAGAGAATCCGCACCAGAGCACTTGATGTTAAGCTTATCATACTCCCTAATACAAGATAATGTTCACATACTCAGAGATATTGCGGCGGTTATGACACATTAAATAGGGAATCATGAGAGCCAGCTATTAGCATACTTGTCGCTTTCCGCGGAAGAAGCATTTTTTGAGTGGTTCAACTTGCAACTCCTGCCTATCAAATAAAAAACCTTCGATCTCAATATCGTAATATGAGTGACCAAAAATGGTTTCCTGAATCTTATCGGGCCAACAAGTAATATAAGATGAAAGTAGATAGTAATTGATAGATAAAAGATAAAGACATGACTAAACAAGTTTTTGGATTTCCTAGTGATATAAGTATCAGGCAACTTACCACATTTTATTGATGCAGTATGGAATAACGTGCGTTACACTCTCATTCATGATACTCTTTGAATGTTGAAAAAGCAATCCGAGAAACTCCTGAATTTTTTCTTTCCATACTTCAGTTTTTTTGGATTCAAACGAAATTGTAGGTATTGATAACATTTGGTGGCGTAGAGTGTAATTTTTTTGGCTCGAGGACCGATTCCGACCAAGTTTTTACGGTTTCAGTCATTTTGAGTATTTCAGCAGCCGACAGAATAATGTTTGCTTAAAGTGGATGCATAATATTGGGCAAGGATGCCTTATATAACATATAATTTAACTCTCCTGCAACAGCAGCTATTCTACAAGATATGGGTGGACTAAGTTTTTTTTTTGGCATAATGGGCACTAATTAGAAATAAACAAGGCTTTGTGCGTAGATGTTAATGTTTATTCTGAGTTTCACAACATCTGAAAGGTGAGGTGAAAACAATGATCTTGATTTTAGTCAGTAGCACCTTTCTCGGGCAGTAGGTCCTGAGTTGTAGGAATCACTAGCACGGCAAAGTGGATGCGTTGCTGGAATAATTCTAATCTCAGGACGTCAAAATTCCATCTACAACAGGCGCTTCACTGTGGTGTAGGGTTCACAAGGCTCTAATTCAGTTATCTGAAATGGTGATTACTTTTTAAGTGAAGCCCCAACCCACATACAACTCTATTGTCTTGCAATGTGGTGGTTTCAAGACTTTAAATCTAACCCAAGATGTTATCTGATAACATATTTTGAGCCTCATAAGGTCTATCAAAATTTGCCAGCCATTAGCAATTGACTGTTAATCCCTCCAACGTCGGGTGATTTGTCACCTGACACACGGACATTGTAATATGTTCGTCGTGATTCCTGTATATGTAAGGAGTATTTTCTCTTACAAAGGATTGGCTAGAACGAATCACACCATGCTATCGATGAGGATGGAAGGTCGATAAGTACGTTTAGCAGTATATAGTGCTATGACAGAACTCGTAAAAGGTTTAAGTATGTCATCAGACCTTACTATTTTGAGAGAGGTCTTAAAAAACAGTTGAATATGAAGGTAAACCAAGGAGTGTTGAGGCTCACTCGAGGAAAAGGTAGACCATTCAGACATCTAGCATCTCAGTCATATTATTAGATCTGCGGTTGCGCTTATCGCAGAGGCAGTGTGATGTGATTCCAAAAGAAGACCCTTCCCAGCCGTTCCAACTAAGACTCATTCTCATTGAGATCTTTTTACCAGTGTATATTATTTGAGCCATATAATACTTAGGTGCGAGAACATCTGATGATTCAAGCAAAAATGAAATTGCCGTCATCGTTCACAAAAGCTATGCGAGTAGCCAGGGTCGAAGAGGTAAGTCATCAAAGCTTATCTAGTATCACCAAAAATCGGAGATTGTGTATTTTTTAGATTGCTTATCTGCTTTCGATTCAGTGATCTGACAATGTTTTTGTCCTCTCACTGAGCAGATTGCTTAAAATAAGTAATATCTGTGATTAGATAGCAGCAAATTACATTCCAGTCTTTATTTGAATCACTGATTTCGACTAGGTTTAGGTGATGAAGGAGATGTTACTAGAAGGCTCCCAATATTCTCGCATTGGAGTGCCAGGCATTGTAAAAGGAATATCAGGTAAAAGACATCATTATCAAAAACTGATTATATAGAAACATATCATGTTTACGTACAATGGTCCAAAAATAGACATATGGCAGGCAGAGGATACGCATTTAGCATTAGTTAACCTCTGGGGTACACAACTCCGTCTCCATCAAACATTGTTCCAAATAATTTAATGCTTTTGCATAATGTCTGCTGGTTGTAATAGGTTGCAGAAAAAGTTTTGGGAAAATGCCAGTGTCTTTTTTAGGTGTCGGCAATTTCTTTGTGTTTTTGGGCTCAGTTGAAAGCCCGTCTCCTCCCGCGTTGATTGCCACGTAATATATCTACTCATTTCAAGATGGAGTTACCAAGCAAGAAAATTAGGTTGTTGTTGATGCGCGAATGGCTGTTGGGTTCAAATGCAACAGTGGCAAGTGAACGCGTCAATCTGGCTTGGGGCGAAGACGCAGTTGGACCGTTTTTGACACCCTCCACACAGGCCGGATTTGGCTCCAAGCGACTGTTATTTGTTTCCTTCAATGGAGCACTGTTTGCGCGACAAAAAGTTTGGTACCGATATTGGATTGCACAATCCGGTCATTCATTGCTTCAACAGCAAATAATCGGATTTTATGCTAGCGGAATCGATCTTTTGCCGGATAAGTGGCAGGAAACTTGAAATTGAAGGAGGTACTTTGACTATAACTTCTGTCTTTGTTTGGGTGCAATAGGTGCATAAATAAATGTTTCACAAGCATTTTCTCAAAACGTTTTCCCCAACCCATTATATCGATATGTCATCTCAATGTTGCTAGTTCGGCGAACAAGTTTCGTACTAATTTGCTGACTGCAGAGGAATGTACGAGATGGCGAGTCTAGGATGTTGGACAGATAAGAAATCGTTCCAGTGGGTATTGTAGAGCACCTCTATCTACTGCATCACACGCACTCTCTTTGGTGGACAGGCAGTAAAAGAATTTCCACGCATCCGAAAATGGATGACTAAGATACCCAATGCCACTACGATATGTCTCGTACACAGGATCCATGTGTTCCAGTCAAAATGAGGCACGAGTTAGTTATTCACCACTGTTCGTTGATCAAATAGCTTTTGTATTGCCGCCTATGCACAGCGTGTGACAAAATCGGCTTGATACATTGAATGAAAAACAGTGACCAGTCAAACGTCTGACATCATCGTTGAATTGTGACCACAGCAGATTTTTTTAAATCATGAGTTCAGTCTTTGATCTAAAATTCAAATCAAAATTCTTTTTTATTTCGCATATGGTATATAGGTGGTGAGATGAAACGCCTTTCATTTGCCGCTGAAATGCTCAGCAATCCGTCAATTTTGTTCTGTGATGAACCAACCACAGGGCTCGACTCACACATGGCCGAAGTCGTCGTCAAAGTACGCTATTTCTTGTTTCCAATCTATGACTTCCTGAGTTTGCCAAAATCCTCATTTTCGAATTCTGGGCTCTTCTGTACGTAGAGCTTTTATCACTCACTGCAAAGCCTGTCTAGATTATATTGTAGGTTGCGGCGCCTATAATCATCATTTACTAATGCCTAAGTTGACTGAATAGTAGAATATTATAGCTGTCTAGGTTAAAAATAAGCCATAACGGGCTAAAAGTCAACAAGCTATATGGTAATACGTGATGTTAACTGCAGAATTCCAGTGGTATAGTAAAAATCTACCCATTCATGTTTGGTTTTATTATGCTGCTTTTGCAGACACTCGATTCACTAGCCGGTGATAAGGGAAAGACAGTTATTTGTACAATACATCAACCCTCATCGGAAGTATTCGAAATATTCGATAAGGTCAGTTTTTTAATAGAAAGAATACGATTACATCTGAGGCAAGGTGTACGAAAGGAATAGGCTTAGCCCTTGCCATCGATGAATGCGATGATTTTCTACTACGTCACACTACAAGCTCATTTATAAGTTTGTCCATTTTGCTCAGTTGTAGGTGGTTTTCCTCGCCCAGGGTCGCATTGCTTTTCACGGTTCTCCAGATGAGGCAGTGTTGTTCTTCGCTACGTGTGGCTATGTCCTACCAGATCACATGAATCCAGCTGATCACTTCATTGACGTAATTTTGCCGTGTTCTAAACCAAAACAATTCTTATCGTTATATTTCAGACACTCGCCATTTGGCCGGGTAGTGAAGAGGAATGCAAGAAGAGAGCAAACGATATTTGTGATAAAGTGATTAGTTCATAGGCTTTTCACTATTTGAAGTGGATAACTAGAAAATCCTATTTAGTTCGCTGTCTCTCGTTATGCTGATGAGATCCGAGCTCAGATGACGGAAGCCCAGAAGCCGAGAACTCTTCGTCCTCATCGTGGAGCTCGGTTTCCAGACTTGGTCTATGCGTTATTCCTGAGGTAGAACCACATACTTTGTTTTGAAAGTTTGTGTAATCGTCTGTTTTATTTCATCGACTGACAGGTGCTAAACATGAAAATTGAAGGCATCTTTGTAGACAGAAATGCATGGAAAGAAAGAGCATCTCTCAAAGAATCTACGATAGCACATTTTTTAGGGATTTTCTTGATGATTGAGTTTTACAACAGCTTCGATGACTAAGCTGCCCGTTCACTGCTGTTGTGTAGCCTCACACTCGGTTCATCTCTCTCACCCTTATATGGAGCGCGTACTACCACTGCACCACCAAGGCCGCGTTTAGCTGCCACCGTCGTTTACGATATACCTTCTCCTGGCTCTTAGCAACCAACCTTTGGTCTTTGACCAAGTAGACACTTATCAACAACGCACACAATAATTGTCACCTATCTAAGATTTACAGCTCAATTACATTCATCATTTTTACTGCTCTCCAGCAAAGTATGATATTGTACATGAGCTTGTTAATATTTTTTATAGTCGATATCAAATAATATAGTTGGTGTTAGTTGATGGTATAGGTTGGTTGAAACCGAAGAAGAAAATCCTGTCTACTCATGGGTCAACCAAGGCGTCATCAGTTACCTAGAAGTCGTCTTGGTGAATCAAGGCCTCGTCATGTCAAATTGCCTCATTCGCTGTTTCAAAAGCGTTGTTACTATCAGTATAAAAAAAATCGGTGTTTATGATTTTTTTAAGCGCTATGAATCTGATTGGGTTATTTTATCAAAAAGCTTATAGAGACAATTTGCCACTCAATAAAATTAACGCGGAGTGCTTCATGTTTAGCTCCTCGGTTCTACAGCATTGACTATTCAATTAGGTGAACGCATCGAAAGAATGAACAAAGCTCACAACTTAGATATGCGAAAGACAATATTCGAAATAAATCGATGCTAAGAGCGAAGCTGGTACAGAAAGCATTCATGGCTATATTTCTTGGTTCATTGTATTTTCAAACCAAAGCCAACCAGGTACGCGTGATTCTTATGCTACAATGACTGTCAATAATCTTGTATATATTCTAAGTGGGACATTCAGGACGGCGTCACTAATCTGAAAGGGGTCCTTTTCTTCTTCTGCTCCGAGCTAACCTATCCGACAATCTATGGAATACAAACATATATGCCTAATGAGTTCCCTCTCTTAGTGAGAGAATATCACGATGGTAACTATCCAGTACTCGCCTACTATATTGCTAAGGTTAGTCCAATATTTGCTTACTCAGTTCATTAACGGACTTCTTTGAATTCTTTCTTTATAATAACTTAACGATTTTTGTATAGAATATCCACTCCAAGATTCACAAAAAGTGCAGTGGAACACTTTGCAAGTCGTAGAGTTATAGCTTTTCATGCATAATCCACTCAGTTTCGTTCTAAGCCCCAACAGCGCTCCATGCTGTGGGTGAACAGCAGCTATTCTTTCTGCTCTGTTGACGTCTTCTTTACTTATTCACAACAGTCTCAAAACCACTAATTTTATAGTTATTTCATTTCCAAATTATAGAAGTTTGCGATGATCACTATGTTTCCAAAACGATTCATATTCTTTCTCTTGAAACATTTAAGATCTAGACGCAAATAATAGTGCAAGAAGTTTTCCCCTCGAATTGAGTAATCGACGTGAGATGGTTGCATTCGCTGTTCATAGCTTTTCGAATCACACCAAACATAAGCATTTGTTGCTGCTGTTGTCAAATGTCAAGTATACTTGATTTCATTCTCATGTCTTCGAGATTCCGTGCTTTGGCACTGGATGCTTGTTTAATTACACTGTTTGAACTATTGTGCTGCAAACCTTTCAATCAATCATTCATTAAGAGAGCACATTTGAGCCTTTCATGAGTTCTGTTAGGGAACTTATACAGTGCAATACAGGCGTTTCGGCTTTGTAACCTCGTTAGTTGCACACTGCACCTCGTCTGTGCTAATTCCTCTCTCGGAGAACCCCTTTTATGGGATTGAGGAATCGGCGACGAACACGTTACACCGCGTGTGCCACTTCACCCCGTGACACGTTACCGTGGGTGAAGTGAATTTTCACCTTCCACGCGGTGTAACGTGTTCGGTGACGATTCCTCTATGTAGTAAAAGAGGTTCTCCAAGAGAGGAATTAGCACAGACGAGGTGCAGTGTGCAACTAACGAGGTTACAAAGCCGAAACGCCTGTATTGCACTGTATAAGTTCCCTAACATAACTCATGGAAAACTTGAAATATGCTTCCAGGATGCATTAATCTTAAGCGAGATCTTAAAAGACAGTCAAATATGAAGGTGTTCATTTATTGCATGATATAGGTGCTCTCCTACACACCTATTTTTTCACTGGATGGAATGCTTCTACTGACAGTGGCGTATTGGATGATTGGACTTGCTCCAACTATAGGACGATTTATTCGCACTATAGTTACTGGAGTTCTCGTCGAAACGATGGTGGCCAGTCTGGGAATCGCTGTGAGCTCGGTACGATTCAGAAATCATTTCCTTGGAAAAATTTCACTGATTTCCATGAACTCCTGCAGTCAAGTCGAATTTGGCAATACAGCCGAATGAACATCTCTCTACAGTTTTCACCGTCCTACGCTGTTGCTGTCACCATCACTGGTCCACTTCTCACAATATACTCAATGACGGGCGGCATCTTCACAAACATGGCAACCATTCCCGAATGGATTCAATGGGTGCAGTACCTGTCGTGGTGAGAGGATTCAACATCAGCTAAAAGCATAGGGTAACTTGAACTCTCATCGTTAATCATTACATAAATGAGTGGTACTAAAATCTCGTTGCAAATGTTGTCAATGATAACATCGATCATGACATTAGCAATAACAATAAGATTATTCTGCATCACCTAAACTACCGATATTGAGCGCAAGGATGCACAAACAAACTCCCTTTCTCCCTGGTAGGCACCATAGTCGTATAAGAAGCCCTGAAAATACCAGCTCTCGTGTAAAGCTCTAATTTCTACTATTTTTTGCATGAAGGCAATCAGCTGAAGCGAGGATGCCCGAGCAGTGAGATCGGTCAACCTCGGATTGAAACCTCTAATCAAGAGGTCTCAATTCAAGTTCAATATATAATGGAGAAATATCTGATGCATTGACGCCATGACGAGTTTTCTTTCCTTTCAAGGTTCCGTTTCGGATACGAGTCGTTCATCATCAATGAATGGACTTATGAAAAATACAACAACATCACTTGCACTGTTAATAGCGGAAAATTGGCTGAATCTTGCCAACGTTCAGGACAGGAGGTGGTGGAGGTAGGTGCATGCTGACAAATGTTGATTACAGGCCTTCTTTTTTGTGGTCAAATCAGCATAGACTGACATAACAAATTGTAATTACTCAATATACAAGAATTGGATTACTCCTAGAGGGCTAACACCTCTGGCTTTTGAATGCATTCCAATGGATTCTATAGTGAAACATACTCCCACTCCTACTAATTTTGCGATTTAGACGATGGAATAAGTGCCAGGGTATAATTAACTTGGCTCACTTGATCAAATTCGAATACTCTATGTTCATGTCCTTCTTCTTATATTTAACTACATCTAACTAACTTAACTATGTTTAACTCGACTCACTTGATCTAATCTGAATACTTGATGTTCATCTCCCTCCCTCTTACAAATCCTCAGGTTACACCTCTTCACGGGATAACCACAGTCATTTTGCCATTAGTTTGACACCAACACTAGCATTTTACTTCCCCATATCAGGGTGCAGGTAAGCAGCAAGAAAGGCAAATTTTGAAATCATTTAGGAATTATTGTGTCCTTTGCAGAACCTCAACTTTCATCCATCCAATATGTACTTCAACTGGATTTGCATGATGTTGTACACTTTGGCACACTATTGTATTGGTTACATCGCTCTCACTATTCGAGTGCAACGACATCGCTAACTCTGCCATACTCAGAGGATAATAGAATATGACCAGAATAACATCAGAACGATTAATTTGAATTGTGCTTTATATTGAGTCTTTAAATGAACTTCAATACATACTATGTTTGTGCTCGTCAGGTCGAACATTTCAGCATCTTACTGGTTCATACGAATGAAGAGAAAATATTACTTATTCATTGCTTCCCTCGCATTTACATTTGCGTCACAATACAATCACCGATATGCTGCTAACATTTTCATCCTCTAATCCAAAAATATTGCTCAATCTCAAATAGATGGGGTGTATAGGAAACGTGTCCCACGCTGTAGACAATATGCTTTATTTTTTCATAGGATTAAACATCCCTTTGCTACCCCTACTTTCGACTGCTTATAAAGACCTCGCTCAAGAACAAGAATAACCTAATAACTTGATAAGATGTTTTGAGGCTTTACAAAGTCTTATATGGCACTTGTACAGTAATAGACTATATATGTACATACATATATACATAGATATACGCACATACACATGTAGATATATGCATATATATGTATATATATATGTATATATATATGTATATATATACATATATATACATATATATACAACGTGATATCATCGCTGAAAGCGGTTGAGTAAGAAGAATTCCATTTGATTACCCCAAGTTAATATTTCGCTAGTGCCAAAACTTACAGAACGACTTAATAAATAACTCAAACGAATACGTATTAAAATCAATGCAAAACACCCAGCTAGTGTCGACAAAATGTCAACATCAGTGAAATTCTTACGGAAGCGGTAGAGCAAAAAATTCAGGTTAACTGGGTTTATAAAGCGATATTGCTAGCCCGACCAAAGCTGTTAAAGTTTGCTGGTTGATAGCCATGATAGAGACATCGAAGAATGAGTGGTTGGGAAACGGTGTCCCAATGGTGCAGTGGAAGCTGGCCCTCGCAGTGATGGGGTATGCAGGTTCGATTCCCGTCTGAGGTCCAGTTTTTGCTCACCACTCAGTTCTCTTGGGTAGATTTGAAGAAAAATTCTTGCCAATTTTTGCCCAATTCAGTGATAAAGGGTAAACGATTTAGAAATGCAATAGAACCTCATAACAAAAATCAATAGTCAAAATCGATGATTGATAATCGAATTCTGTAATATAAAAAAGTAAAAAGACGAAGGTTTCAAGTCTTTGAACAAAACAAAAGGGCTTGGTAGATCACATGTGACACCGCGCCAACTCGGGTTTGGGTTAGGGTTAGGGTTAGGGGTTTTGCGAGAAATTTAAACCATCACAGCAAATTTATTATCTTGCAAGTCCCTGTAGATCACAATCACGAGATTCGACGTAGGTGGGGACCCAAGAGGCGAGAAACCCCGAGAGCAGGTAACCAACCTAGCCACCTTCGCTCCAGAAATTGAAAATCTGGCGACTAGAAGGGTTTGGACAAATCTCGAACACGACCGCTGGGCCCCCCATAGCGCCGCGTTCACCCCTACCCCGAACCCTGCAGACCACACACTGGGAGGGCTCATGCCTGTCTACCCACCCCGTCTAGCAGAGAGATAAAGAGGGTTCAGAGGACAAGAGTGTCGTGAGAGTGTGCGTTCGACGGACGCGCAGATCACCACACCCGCGACGCGGCTCTGCGACACGTGCGATTTCTGGCCAGGAGCTGACGACCATTTCGGAGGACGTGCGTCGGTACTGTACATCAGTTTCTATCAGGTGAGGTGCTTCCTAGTCTGTCTATCGAGCTCTTGCCCCTTTGGCTCTCTTCAGGGCCCTTTGGCCCCTCACCCGCCCACACTTGCCCCTATGGGCCGAACCGTCGGAGTTATTCCCCTTCTTGGGAAGGGTTTCTTGCCATCGAACGAAGTAGGTTGCTAGAAAAAGTCGATCTCTCAAGTTATTTCTACGTTGTCATTTAGCGTGGTAGCATTTCTTTGCTTTTGAGTGTTTTCTTATGACGACGCTCAAATCTCTATATGCCTGGTGATTATTTTTGAGCCATGCATGTGTTCTCTCCTCTATCTCTACCTTTTTTCCTCTTCTTCATGCCGTTGGGGTTTGAATCCTCACAGCAACAAATTGTGCACATTGAATATAAAATATATGGTTATTCAGTGCCACCCGAAAACATTGCAGCATGTCAAAAACTGAACATAACATACTCAAGAGAGTCAAGTGGTGCGGAAAAATTCGATCTGAGGCGGGATTTGAACCCGCATCTAATCCATGTGGAGGACGCGTGCTACCACTTCACCAGCGAGGCCACCGCTTTTCACTCACTAGTCATTCTTCAATATCTCTCCAGCATAGCTGTCAGCCACCAAGCATTACAGGTTTTGTCGGGTAACCATCCACGGTATGGGAGAAACGCGGGTTCAACTCCCGTCTGAGGTCGAATTTTTGTTTACCACTCAGGTCTCCTAGATATATTGCAACATCATAATACTGCGAAAAAGCACTAAGAACAATAGAAATCTTGGAATTATGTAAGTACAATGGCTGTCAGCTCAACTGTGTTTGTAGAGCGATATTGCATACCCGACCAAACCTCGTAATGGTTGGCGGCTGAGGGCTATGTTAGAGCGATATTGAAGAATGAGTGGTGAGTAAACGGTGGGTTCTGTGGTATAATGGTAGCACGCGTCTCCGATATGGGTGAAACGCGGGTTCAGCTCCAGCCTATGGTCGAATTTTTGTTTCCCACTCAATTCTCTTGGGTGTTTTTAAAGCATCATAACACTGCCAAAAAAGCATTAAAAACTCACTGAAACTGAACGTAATGTTGAGATAGCGGAAATATCACGACTCACAAATACCCGCCAAGATTAATCTAGTGTACAACACTGCCCGTTTGGTGATTTTTACCACTCAACGGCGCATGTAAATATCACGTCTGTGCTTCCTCTATGTAAGCACCGCGCAACTAACGGAGCTCTGAGGCCGAAATACGTGTATAGCACTGTTTAAGTACCCATAAGAGACCGTATGCATGGCTCAAAAATAACTATCAGGCATATTGAGTGTAAACTGTTTATTTTATGCTTTAACTGAAGCCACGAGGTTAGTGCGGAAATTTGTTTGACTAATGTTTCGTCTCAGAGCCGCTTTGACTCGAGTCGATCGTTAATGAAATCATAAATCGGAATGCTGTCGTAGTAGATCAGGAAATAAACTCATTAATATAATGAAGAGGTTGAAGTACACATATACATACTTTTCAAAGCATGAGTTGTAAATATCTGTCCTCAAAACCTATCTGATGCTATGAGTTGCAGATCAGAAGTCCATTCAAAGGCACGATTTTTAGCGCAAGAGAGATCAACCCCCGAAGGACGACGTGTACCAGCTGAGGTACACGATTGAAGGTTTTTCTCGTTGGATCAAACTTTTCACTTAGACATTTGGTGATCGTTCGATAGCTTAAATCTCTGCTATCTCAACAATATATTTGATTTTCGAAACAGCCTTTTTATTACGTTCTAGCAGCGGAAGTGAAATCGTATCTCACACTCGCTTCGCTTTATTTGCTCGGTTGGAGCTTGTATATTTATCGAATGACTAGCAAGAGTTTGGCAAAGAGCCACATACGAGCACGAGTCGAAGAAATAAAAGCAAAGCGAGTGCGAAATAGAATTTTATTTTCGCTGCCACAACGTATTAAAAAGTCTCTATCAGAGATCAAACATAATGTTGAATTCGCAGAGATTCAAGCTTTCAAGTGATCACCAAGTGTCTAAGAGGAATGTTATGTTAAGCGAGAAAGGCCTTCAAACCATCGTGTGCCTCAGCTGGTACACTTCATCTCTTAAGGACCGAGTAGATAAAGCAATGTGGTGCAAAGGTTTATTCTTTGTCATTATTAGGGCACGAACTTTGCATTTTAATTTCTCCTGCGTTAATATATATATATATATATATATACATATATAAGTGCACGTATACATCCATATACATGTGCATATATATGTATATGTGTGCTCGATCTCGCGCTCATGGCTCACCAAGCCATCCATCCCTCAGGGGTCGGTAAATTGGTACCAGACAGATCTCAGACTTGTCAGCGGGAGGCCACCGCGAGTCATTGTAAAGGCCAGATATGCATTCAATCACCTCAAACGAAGTTAAAAATTGAAGTTGAATGCATGGCGCATCCCTCGGGGATTGATCAACGCCGAGAGCTTTATCCTTTATTTATCCTTTATATATATATATATATATATATAATATATATATATACCCTTAGCCTCGTCATATATATATGCATATATATATGTATATATACATACATGTATACCCTCAACATCGTCATTACCACTCAGAAAGTTTCTTCTGTGATCTACCACGGCATTATTCTGATTTGTGACCTTGTTTATAATCGACTCGAATCAGTGCGGCTCCAAAGACGTCGAAACTATGATCGAACAGACTTGTTCGTATTGTCTATTTCCTTTGGACGGGCGAATGAGAGGGCTTTGACTCTTAAATCGAATCCTCATGGTGATTAATGAGGAAATCCTAGTGACTTTCGGTATCGCTCGGTGAAGCGTGGCAAAGAGTGCTGAGATCGGAAGCGTCTTGGCCAACAGTTATCCTTCATTTCTGTTTTCAGGTGTACATCAGAAGTTTCCTTCGTCTTGTATCTATCGTTGCGATACAAAAGCTTCGCTTTCAGGCTGTCCAACATCCTAAAACGTATGGATGACCAAGGTGCGTCAACTACTGATGGATGTAGGTTTACTCCATAAGTCTTTGATCCCAGCGGCTATTAGAGGTGTATCTGATCTTTTCGTAACGATTGAAACCACAGATTTATGAATTTAGACCATCCAATTCGAAGTGTTTCTTTTTTTAGGTCTTTCGACGAGCCGGAACTCAAGCGAAGAGATTCGAGAGAGTTTGATTAAGCCCGATGTAAGGAATGGTACATCGTCCCGAGATCTGGGTACCACCACACATAACCGGATAATGTCCTCCATAACTCCTCGAGATCCGCCTCAACAAAATCGTTTCCCTGCTGGGGTGCGTATCGTTAGAGGATCATCCACCGGAACTTCGGGCTCTGCCGTACGAACACAACAATCACATCAAATACGTACGGCTCTGGGAACAGGTGCATCCCATCCAGGACGCATGATTGGTGCGAGGATTTCGTCTGGCACTACCGGAATCTTGGGCACGGTACCCATTAGGACAGTGGTCAGTAGTGGTGATGGAATGCGTGTTATGCAGCAAGGAGGACGTACTCTCATAGCAGTTCCAAGTGGATCCCGTTTAGCTGCTACTCTATCGTCGGTTGCTGCCCGAGCTGCTCCCGTCGAGCTATGCGCTGGTTCTTCTGGCCCTGCCCTATCCGTTGTGGATGTTAATGAGCCAAAACCTAGTGTGAATCATCAGCAACAAGTCTCAGATGACGCCACTAACACAAATACGTCAGCTGGTTCTGTCAGTGGACAATGTGCTCGTAATGCTTCTCCTGGTCCTCTCGAAGCTGCTGAGTGCATTTCATCTGTCGACGGATCTAATGCGTCATCATCGCCTCAACCTAATAGTTCTACGAATATATCTGATAGTCAGGCAGAACAAGGGCCAGAACAAGCAGGTGTCCGTGTACCTCCGCAGACAGGAATAATGACGAGAAGTAGGGCACGAGTCAAACATTACGATCCATCTCCGGTGACAGTGGATTATGAAGGAAGCGCTAGTCCTCCAAGACGACGAAAAGCTGTAAAAAGACCGAGTTCGTCGCTTTTTGCAATGCTTTTTCTAATTTTCGAAGAAGCATAATGGCTGTTTAGAGTATTCTCTATCTACCGGAGAACTGGTGCGGGCTCAATATATTCTGCCACCGGACCAGCTACCACGACGATCGTCTATTCCTCGTGAAGAGAATCCACTTTCCGTCACTGAACAAGCTCGCCTCTCTCGCAGACCAATCGTCGTGCATTCGGTGAATTCTGTGTTTTTGCCATTGCATTTCTTCCCCTGTTTTGTGAAAATGTCCTATTTTCATGTGCTTTAGTCTGGAGTTGAGTTTGCTATCCCGTTGTCACTTGAGGCGCATCCAATGAAATTAGATGACATGGCCCCCGAGAATCCAAGAGAAGACATATTACGAGGTTCTTTTTGATGTGCTTATTGTTTAGCTACACATTTTATGTCTTCAGAAAAAAAATATATGTGTAAATATATAAATGTCGAGTGGTATGCAAAATCTCACCCTAGCCGAGAGTTGAATCCGACTTTTACCTCTCACCGGTGGGGCGCGTGCTACCTACTACACCACCGAGGCCACCTCTTTGTTGCCATTCTTTGTACAATATGCACTATCGTTGGCCGACTCCCCTCTCTGCCCCCAATAAGAGTTTACCTTCCTTTGGGGGCAAATTTTTGCTTACCTGTCAGCATTTTTAGAAGAATATTTTTAGCATCATACCACTGCCTAAGCAGTAAAATAAAACGAACTCATATAGATTTTTAGTGTATCTATTTATGTATACATATGTTTACATACATATATATATGCATACGCTATATATATATATATATATATATATATATATATACATATGTGTATATATGCATACGCTATATATATGTAATAAATAATAAAAAATAAATAAATAAATATATGTATATATGTATGTAATAAATAATATATGTATGTAATAAATATATGTATATATATATATATATAATGCGCATGTGTAAATGTATGTACGCATACGTACATATACACTTATGTTTTTACATATATGTGCATGTATATATACATATATATTATATTTATACATATATACATGTATATGCGCACATATATACACATGTGTATGTAAACCAGGTCTCATAAGTTTTGGTTAGCCAGATAAAATAGCTCACCAACACTGCTCATAGTATGCACCATCAGCCTGAATACATTTCTGCCATCTCTTAGCAACAAATCAATATCGCTTTGTGCAGAAATTTCTGGTCTTTCTTTTGGTATCAGATTTGTCCATAGTTACCACATCATGACCGATCAACGAAGCTTTTATTGCGAATCTCTGCTTTACGTGTACGAAAGGACGCGCTGCACAGAGCGCCTTCCAGAACCACAATTGTGTAGAGCCTCAAGGGCTTGTGTCCAAGCGAACATCGTTTTCGAGCCGGCAATGCCAATTTGGCGGATTAACGGCGTTTCTGACGTTTACGCGAAGTTGGTTGAGAGGCAGTCATCGAAGCAATTGAAGAGGATCCGACTCTGACGCACGAGGAGTTGGCCGGCGATTCTAATTGTGAATAATGCGACAGCAGAATATCTCGACGACAGCAGGTAAGAAGTAGAAGAAGTGACAACGGTTTACACACGAGCTCATTCAAGCATAGATGCACAAGCGCAAGAACCTCGCTCAAAAACTTCTCCATCGTCATATTTGCTCTCCATTTCTGGCCAATGTTATGAGTTGTCGACGAAAAGTGGGTTTTTTTATGAGTCAGTGTTGTCCGAATCAATGGTTGTCACTGGGCTAAAGAGGACTTCCAGCTTCACGTGCAAATCAATTTGCTTTAAAGGCTATGCTCATGAAGTTTTGGGAGCTGATCGAGCTGATTCGCTCGGACTTGCCACCATCCGGAGAGGCGATCAACGCCAAACCTCACTGTGAGCTCTGGAGCATTGAAATGGGGCCCTGTCACGTCAAGGTCACCGCAATCTCATACTGCTTCAAGACAACGGAAAATTGCATGTCGCCAAATTAACAAAGAGAAGTTGACCGAACTGGGCTGGGAGTTGCTGGATTATCCACCGCGCAGTCCTGACTGATTGCTGTCCAACTATCACGGTTTGTAGTTGCTGGAGCAAGAGAAGTTTCGAGACATCAATCATTTGTGTCGAGGATTGACAACTTTTCTCGAGGCCAAGGGTGAGTTCTACCGCCGCGGTATTTACTTGTTGCCTGAGAGATGGCAGAAATACGTTCAGGCTGATAGCGCATACTTTGAATAGTGTTTTAAGCAATTCAGTAACTTGTAGCTATCTAATTTGGTGTTCATTGCTTTGGTGCTAAAACTTATGAGAAGACCCACTGTAAATATCCGCATATCTCTGTATACGTATACATATATGTACACGTGTACATGTATGTATATTTGTATGTGTATATGTGTGAATACATGCCAAGAGATGGTGAATACTAAGGTTTATTCATAGATTTACATTCTGTCTGCGATGATGACTTTTTGAATTATCAGATGATGATGGCATCCCTTATTGTTACCTGTGTCACTCTGTATTGAAAACTTGGCAGGGCTACGAATATCACATAATGTCTGTCCATTTGAAGTGAGTATATATTCGTAATTGTTCTGTTTCTCGATCTAAGAGAGCCTTTAACCCTACTTGATTCAGAGGGCTCGTTCACATCTTTTCTTCTCATCTTATATTAGTAACTCTTATCTCAGTATTTATGAAGATATCGGCCTTATCGATGTATGTACTGCATGAAGGAGTTTTTCTACACTGAAGAGGAAGGACTCAGTCATGTTCGCTCTCAGCATCACGGCAAGACCGTAACGGTAGCGTGGTTTAAACCATCCTTTGCTTTTTTCTTCATAAACCAGTGGTATTACGACAGGGTTCAGCATTATTTTATGCAATTACGTTGAGTGATTTCCATTTGCTAAACTTTGAACCTGGGGCTGGAGTTGAACCCGCATTTCACTCTTTTGCGATACAAAGTAACAGGAGGCCCCAGTGTGGCAGTACTTTTTACGTACCTCGAGAAAGAGTAGACTCGAATCAACTTCCACCCAAAGTTCAAAGGGATCATTTTCGTTATCGGGCAGGGATTTCTTTGAGGGACTTCTGCTGGACAAAGACCTACTATACTCTCAGAATTGAAAGATCAATCGAAAGAATGTAGAAGCAGTTGAAAGCTTAGATCTCGCAGAATTCAAAAATATAATTTTCTGAGGCCTCCTTACACCTCTGTACATTCGAGATTAGATTGTGCTTCACAGGCGTCGCACGTGATCATGAGGATGAAAGGCATATGAACGTCTAGAGGAAATCTCCAAGCTCCAAAGTCTTATGTTTCATCTAGATTATCTATCAAATCGGAGAAATGTCCTGAATTCAATAACGAGAACGCACTCCATATGTGAGTCGGACCTACGTGGTCCATCGGACGATGAAATCGATTCACACGGCGCATACGAAAGTCAATCTTATCTTCGCTGCTTTAGTGCAGAAACGGTCTTTTCAGATTACAAGCATAATGCTGGAATCACTGAAGTTATCAATAGTCTGAAAGAAAAGCTCTGACATGTGTGATCAAGGCGCAATCAGCGCAACGCGTGTGAAGCATAATTTTATTCAAGTGCTCCAGAGCTATGAGAAGGCCTTTGAAGAGAAAAATTCATCAATGAATTCCCGAGACTTCAACTTTCGAACGATTTCTCAAAACCTGGTGGAAAGTCTGTGTCCAGCGAAAATCCTTCGGAAATCCCGATCCAGTTGCGGATGTGATCCGTTCAATGTTTTGCAAATCACTCAAGATTCCTAATATATATGATGACATCATAACAGTGCTAAAAAAGTGGTTAAATGAACTTTTGGATTACTATTTGAGCTTTTGCGGGAGTATCATGATGATAAGGAGAAACAGCTCGAGGATGCGTTCTGTGCACTTTTCCTTGCAGTGCGAGAAGGCGTAAGTTTGTTTTATTTATTTGTTATGTTTTCATTTCATACAAATATTTCTATTCAAAATGTCAAGATATTTTCAAATGCTGAGTTGTTAATGTTGTATTTGTTGATCTCTTGCAACCGTTCAGCGACATTTCGTCGAAGAGCGCGCAGCAGCAATCGAAAAGGCAGCGTTTATGCACTTGCAAAGGTTCAAACGAATGAGGATGAAGGTTCCCGAGTTTGCCACACGTGTAAAGTGTGTTTCTGTTAATATTCGTAATATTAAGAAAATTGATTCTTCTGAGAATTTTGAGTGATTTGTGAAAAATTTGACTCCGACCGAGAGTTGAACCCGCGTTTAACCCACACCGTGGCGCAGTGCTACCACTACATATTTGATGCCACCTTTTTGTTCCATTCTTCCTTCGGCGCAGCCTGGTAGAATATTTTAAGCCTTTGAGGTTTGGTCTGCTAATGGCATATGTACGTATCTGCGTTTTCGCACTCCTCACCAATATCAGTACTACATGCACTGTGGCTCACTCCTACTAATAGCAATGGCGCCGCACATGTGTCAGGCTAGACAAAATGAAATATCATTCGATAGTGCGGTTTAGACTGGTTTTCAGCCATGGCTTATGACTGTTACGAAGCATTAACAATACCTTCCAGTTGACTATTCTCAAACTTATCCCTCAGGAAGGCTTAAAACATTCTATCAGACTGTAATGAGTCTGAGCGAGGCTTCAAAATAGTGTATTGTTACATCTTTCTTCATTCCCATCATTCTCAGACGCATATCTGCTACATATAACACAGTTGAACACTAGAAATAAAGTGATTATTTATGATCATGCGTATGCAATATCCGTCAGCATGAGTGGATTTAACGTTGATGTCTGCTTACCACACGAATTCCGTTGGATGTTGGTAAGGAGTGGTAGCAAAAGGGCGGCATCTGTGGTGTACCGGTAGCACACGGTCGCGCTCTAGGTGAAGCGCGGGTTCGATTCTCCCAGGGATCCGGATGTCTTTCATACCCCTCACTACTCTTTTGTATAGATTTATGACATCATGCAATTGCTAAAAAGCAGTGAAATTGAAGAATTCTCAAGATTTTGCTAAATACTCTTTTAGATTGATGCGGGATTTTGCATCACAAACATTTGCATCAATGTCACCGCAGGCGATGTTCCCTTCAGTGAAGTTTATGACTCAACCACGCCAAGAATATGAACAGTTGCAGCATCATCTCGAGCCACTGCATCATTCGCAATTGTCCTCCATGCCCATGAAAATGATGAATATGGAGCATCCCGATGAGCAACAGCGATATGTCAGTTCTGTTTTTGTTTTTTTTTTCGAAAAGTAATAGATAGTTATTCAGTGGTTCCAGGTCCGCATGAGTAACGGAGAATTGGCCGAGATCAACGAGCGCTACGTTATTGAAGGGGTGAGTTTCACTTATATTTGTTATGAATGTTGTTATATATGACTTTTTTTTTCTTATTTTCTTATGCAGGTCCCAGTACTTTTAACTTTCGATTCGTCTTCTCGCATTCAGTGCTTGCTTGAGGATTTCGTCTTCTTGATGATCGTCGCAGAAAACTGCTCTGGTAAATCTTGCGGTCTTGAGGATAGTCAGGCGAAGGCGTTCCTTTTGAAGCTCGTTGATTGATTAGTGGAGAGCGTTAGAGGTAGCGGAGATAACCCTTCACCAGGCATCACTAACCACGCAGCCGCAGCCTCAATTCTCCTTGTATAAGCATGAGAAATATTCTTTTTACCGTCGGTTCGAAACGAAATATGAAAGCGGGTTAGTCATACATTGATTTGAGAGGAGAGAGATCGTGATAATGTTGTTTGCTTCGTTATTTCTATGAAAATGTACTGAAGCATCTTGAATATATATTGTGAGGTTGGCTTAATGGGACTACAGGCTGGTTGGAAATGCACTCCAGTGGTAACTTCTTCGCTGCATGTCCTTGTGTATATGGACTTTAACAAATACGGCGTGGCATGAAACAAACATGTTTTCCGTTATTTTGTCAGATAGGTTTTTTGTCACGCCTTTGCATCTGTTCACTAGATCACAATCAAGAAGGGTACTGGATTGGCAGAAGGAAGTGGGGTCCACTTGACATGGAGTGTAAAGCGTTCGTCTTCGATGACTCTATATAGGGAGTGTGAGGCTCCCCAGAGAACTGACTATGAAGAGATCGAAAGACGACGGGTTCTGCCCGGCTGACGAGTGTGTAAGGTCGAAACACGTGTCTCGGGCTGTACAAGAGCCCTTACCAGACCACATGACATGTTGGCTCAAATAATAATGAAAGGAACTATCATTAGTGATGAGGAAAAGTGCAACTCTTCGCAAAGGTTCCCTCCATGGGCACATAACTCTGCAATAAGAAAAGCACATACTGATGCGTCAAAAACGCTTCGAAGCGAAACAATCCACTTTTCTATGGATATTGTAGAGGCTTGATTGCAGTAACCGAGAAATAACTGTTCACCAAGATAGACTGCTTATTTCAATTAGTGAACACAAGTTAAGTGTAGAGCGTGTCTGGCGCAGTGGTTAGAGGTCCTCTGTGACACACACATGGTCGACCAATCGGTAGCCGATGGCTCGATCCCGCGCCCATGGCCCGCCAAGCCTTTCATCCCACCGGGATCAGTAAGTAGCGAATCTAGTGGGGAGAAAATCAGCCCTGACTTGGTATATATCGGTTGGCCACTGTAAGTCGTTGTTGAGGCAAGCTATGCATTCAAGTCACCTTCATCGATATTAAATGAACCAAATGCATGATGCATCCCTTAGAAATTGATCAACACCGGGTGCTTCTTTCTTTTTATCCTTTCATGTTCTGTGTATATTGCCCGTCTGAAGAAGTCTACTCAATGTTTTGCCATCTCGTCGTCGCAAAAAGGTGCATACCTGTCGAGTTTCTGCCAATAAGTAAACTAGTGGAGACAAGCTGGCAACTACAGTCAATGCACGTGGTGTGTATTCTCGTCAATAGCAACAGTCTCTTGCTTTAAAATGAATTCGTCTGCCGAAGAAAAAGTTTTTCTTTAATGTGAAGGCAGAGGAGAATTCTTTACGGACCGTGTCTGACACTACACTGTGTTCGGTGTGTACTGTCGACTGAGTACAAAAATTTTGGCGTAGAAGGTTTGTGTGGAGGGATACAGGACAAAGAAGGAAATTTATCAGATCAGTGTCCCAGCGCTTTTCTTTTGCTCATTAACCTTTTGAGGACGGGACCGTTTTCGCCTTTCTTTTCAATTTTTATTGGTCATTCGACAGCAGAAATCTCGGAAATTCTCAAACTGTATTTGTGACCTGAAAAGGCTTTTTTAGTGCGCTGTAGCAGCGAAAAATACGTATTATTCGCGTCTTTTGAATCGCTCTGCACGCAGCTGCCCCAGAGCCACCTCGAAGGGGTCGCGATTTCCGTTAAATTTCTTTCTCTATTCTTCTAGTTTTCTAGTCTTGTGTATTAAATTGTGAAAGAACCTCGTTTTATTGCGGGTGTTGACCTTTTAGTCACTTTATGTTAGCGTATATACTCGCTTTTAGGCCTGAGCCTATAACTGGGGAACGTAATATCCTTTTTACTTTTTCAGCACTTTATGAAGACTTTATTAATGAAAAGTCAAACTTAGCCTTGGAATTATCAACTTTATGTTGTCAGATAACTTCTAAAGTCTGTTGAAAGACCATTCACAAGCCCTAGTCGAGAAGGGGCCTCAGTAGCGGTTGTTGCGAAATGTTATCCACACAGCCATGAAACACTCTAGCTGAGCGAAAATGCTGCGTCAAATGTGAAACGTGATCTTATTTTCGCTAATTTAGGGCATCAAAAAGGCATTTTTAGGAAACAAGCATCCTTTATGAATACGTCGAGAAATAAGTTTTCTGTCGACTCCTAGAATTTCGGGAAAAGCGAAAAAGATCTTGTACCCATAGGGTTGAAAAGTTGGTTGAGATAAAGGAATAGTACTCAGTAATTTTTGAGTGTAATGGGCGTCGTGGCTGAGTAGTTGTGATTCTCGTCGCGGTGCGTGTGGAGCCGAGCTCCAGCTCCAACCCTCTCCGGCAATTAACAACAATGTTCTATGGAATGCAACAGCTAGACTACACTCGAGACTGCAAGGAGACTTGCTCATCCAGTATATTATACTACGTTTAAAAAGAAGACGAAGAAACGAATCGAATGCCAGAAGTATTTGGATCCGATAAAGGCGCTGTGAAGACGGGTCGATAAAGTATCCAAAGTAAAGTGTCATGCACTACTATTGTTTTTGGTCGCTAATAATGACTCTGTTTGCTTAGCGAATTTCTTGTTGAAGTGATCGAGTATTCCGTGCTATACTGAGCAGAATAGTGGGTTTCAGATGAAAGGAACTGCTCATGTGATAATTGTGCAGCATATATCGCTCTTTGAAGAACTTACTAATTTTGCCACTGAGACTCTATCCTTTATCCAGTCTCGAAGTCCATGGTTTCTTTCCACTTGTGATTTCTCTTTTAGGATGAGGAGGATCCCGTCGGTGAATATATTGAAGTGGATTATGTCGATGAAATAATAGATGACGTGGAACAAGTTCCAGATGATCAAGATGAGGTAGTTGTGGAGGACCTACCTCATGATGGTCGTCACAGTATAGAAGATGCGTACTGAAATTACTGCCTCATTTTCTTGTTGATTTTTTATCTCCATTCGACCCTTTTTCAGACTACAATTCGTTGCATCTCAGTATTTTATGCTCATCGCTCTCAAATAGAGTGTTGTTCTGAACGGAAAATTTTTCTGGATACCATCTGATCATATTATCGGCTAAAAAATTAGATATGTGAAATTTGTCAAAAGCACGTCACGTGGTATCAAAATGACGATCAGGTTGCAATGTAGCAAGACGTTTTAAAGACATTCCATGTGATTCTAAGGCTATTGTTATGTGTTTAACTGTGTTCATGACATTATTGTAGAGTCCCATTACCAGCATAATGCTAGGTCATTCGGTTTCATACGGTTTTGTTTTTTGACATCAGGTTTACAGACGTTTGTTGTTTAGATTTTTCTACATTTTTACTTTCAGATATATGATTTCAAACTTTCGAATTTCCACTTCCCTCTCTCAAACATGTTTAGTCGATTTCTGTGGATTCAAGCTACCTTTTATAATTCATAGTGATTGGGGGTTGTGCAAGCTCGATACAGATCGGTCTGCACTCACACTTTCACCGGTCTCTTTATTCGTTGGATACTTGGAATTGATCTTTGATGTTTTAAGGACAAAATTATAAACGAACTGAAAATGTTGTAATCCTTGCAAAAGTAATTGTATAATTTGTAGTAAAATGATGTCACCTTGAAAGAACATTTTGTTGTAATAGTTTCGTCATGAAATGGCGAAGTTGCGGTGAGACTATTATACACCGCATGGAAGACTTTGAGGTATTGAAGTATAACTTGAGTATGACACCGTAGCTGTTGGGACCTTCCATGGGTGTTTATTTCTCAACTGAGTTGGTAAAAGTGGGCGAAAATCAGAGTTTGAAACTCAGCAACACTCTAGGAGCTTTACTATCGGATTGGAATTGTGTGTGGTACTGCAGGCCTTTTGAGATCCTGCTTTCAATGGCTCTCATTCGTCAAATTGCCTACGAGTTCTGTTCAACACAAAATGAGAAATGTTGTAGGCAATGGAAAGTGGAAAGTTTATTCAAGGACTCTCCCGTTTTCTTCAAGAGCAAGATGTTTACCTTTCGTTAGGTCAAAAACTTATAAAATGTAAAAGCTAAGCAAGGTTTTCTCGAAGTAAGCATGCCTAGCGTAGTAATTAGAGATGAAGTGCAACACACAGATGGAAGTTGGTGCTAACTGAAGCTACCGACTAACCAGTCATGCCATCTTTAGCTCAACGATTTAGTTCCACACTGTCACGAATGGCACTCAAGAGTGTGGCATGCACTCAGCTGAGTAAGCATCTTTAGGTTTGTTTGATTGCATACCGGTAATAACATTGACTGGTGGTGGTTCAGAATCTTTAACAAGTTGACTTCAGCGGACCCAAATTTAGCGTGTCTACCTGACAAGGGCTCTCACCGCCAGTGTGGGAACGGCTTCATTTCCTCTCCCTCTGCAACTCCAACCTCGGCGTGGCAATCAATCACTGTCTGTCTCACTCTTCTCTGTCACTCGGCACCCGTC
This sequence comes from Parelaphostrongylus tenuis, assembly GCA_019055375.1. NCBI lineage: Eukaryota > Metazoa > Nematoda > Chromadorea > Rhabditida > Metastrongylidae > Parelaphostrongylus > Parelaphostrongylus tenuis. Next base: position 49,529 of record JAHQIW010003050.1, read on the forward strand.
CACCGGGGAGAATGTTGCTGGTTCGATCCCCTGTCACAATACTTCACCGTATTTTTTTTGGTGTTATCTTTCCGATGTTGAGTGAAACTGACGATGTCAGTTGCACCGTAACCTGTGAATCAGTCATCTACTAATGATAAGAAAGTCAATCAACTTTTCCATGGACATCAAAGGCCTTATCCGTTTAACTTCTATGGGCCCATGGGCGTGTCCACGAGTCCACCTCCTCTGCCCTGATTGGGCGCTGACCACAGCTACTTTTCGTTGCAGTATCCGCTATATTAGAATGATTCGTGTGCGGTCTGCGCCGACGTATTGACTGCTGTTTCTTGGTGTTAAGTGTGCAAGTATGGTGTCAACATGTCAACATCAAGAAACAGCAGTCTAAACGCCGGCGCGGAGCGACGTGAATCATTTCAAAATTTAGCTGCTGGTCTTGCAGCGAAAAGTAGCTGTAATTGACGTCCAATAGGATCGTGTGGATGGCCGGGCTAAAAAGTCCCCATGCACTTGCAATTGGGAGTTGTAAAAAGAAGATCAAAAGAAATCTTGCAGCCTTATCACGTTTGATAATAATAGTGAAAAATTCGATAAATGTGTTCAGTGTAGTAACAGTTAGGATCGCTGCAAAGATTTTTGGAACAGATATTCTTATACTATTTATACGAGGTCGCAAAGTTGACCCTCATTTACAAAGTACAAATTGTTGTGGGAGGATATAATTCCATTTCACTCCTAATTGAGGAGCAACGTAAAAAAATCTTTTGAACGTGAGGGCGGAGGCATAAGCATTCAATCTATGCCAACGGTATATCGTTATGGTGCCTTGCCAATGCGAGTATTTCAGAAGCTGTATCATCCTTCTTGAATTACCGACCTTCATAATCCTACATTCCTACAGTTAAAGCTGTAATATAACATCGACTTTAACCCTTTAAGAACTAAACGGCATCTTCCGTGCCGTGCCGCGCGACATCAGATCTCACTCATCTACGTATTGGCGGAGTCGCGTCTCGTGAGAAAGCGATCGTGCGACGCTGCATGCTATCAACGTGGGTCCTCAAGGGTTAAGATGAAGGTCTGAGTAACTATCTAGATAGATTAGAACTTAGTTTATTTATTTGTCTATTTATATATTTATTTATTTAAGTTAGGTGATTGCAAATAGAGTGTTCTTCAGTGTTACGCATCGTATCACAGTAACCTAATCTCCGTAAGTTACGTTGATTTTGTTGCCTGTGAAACTTGATCAATACAGGGCCATTTCTTTTAGTTGAATGATGAGGCCTCCATTCATGACGACAAGATCTGTGAGAGTTTTATGGTAAATCTCGATGAACAATTCCTATGGTAAAAGGTGAGACCAATGACATCCAGAGTTCTAGGTTGAGTAACGCAGTTGTAGTGATTAATGAATATCTCATTGTGGTGATATACTCGGTTTTGAACAGAAATCGTCATCAAGTGTATTCTAGAGAAAGAAGCTGTAACGCTCATTATATACAAAAATGTAGATGATAAGTGTTCATTAATCTGGACATTTATCGCCAACTATACTACCCACGATATTGAAAACTTCTCTTCTGGAAAGCCTAAATGCGATAGTGAAGTATCTTATTGAATACACAATTATGTTTAATATGTCATTCTTTTTGTGTGAACGGAATTTTTTCTGCTTAGAAGTGAGCAATAAACATTTGAAGGTATGTTGCAGAAAAATTGCTGAAAAGAATCTATTGATAAGATTTACGTCTATTGAACTATACACCTTCTTAATCTATTAGGAAATTACAAAAGACTGAAAATTGTACTAATGTCTTTAAGCTGGCAAAGAAAGTGCTGGAGTAAAACTCGCACTGCATATATCGTTCTTTGAAGAGCGCATAGTAATTTCATTGATGAAATCCCATCTACTATGCAGTCTCGAGGCTTATGGTTTTTCCACTTCTGATTTTTCTTTCACGATGAGAAAGATTTTGTCGGTGAATATATTGAAGTCGATTACGTAGATGAAACAATAGATGACGTAATTGAACAAGTTCAAGAAGATTAAGAGGAAGTAGTTGTGGAGGACGGACCTCATAATAGTTGTCATAGTATAGAGGACCGGTACTGAGATTACAAGCCCATTCTCATGTTCATATCTTTCTTAATTTGACAGATAATCAGAATTTTATTCGTAGCCTCTTAGTATTTTACACTCATCACTGTAGAAGATTTTGTTATTGTTTTGCACGAAAAAAGTTCGTTTAATCATAATATACCATATGATTTTATTAATTTTCAAATGATCAGATATGTGAAATCTGTTAAATGTTAAAGGCACGTCACGTGAATCAAAGCGACGACTAGGTTGCAATGTAGCAAGCATATTGAAGACATTCCATGTGATACTAAGGCTATCATTATGTTTAACTGTGTCTATAGCACTGTTACCGAGTCTCTTTACCAGCACAATGTTAGGTTATTCGGTTTCAAACTGTTTTGTTTTTTCACTTGACGTTTCCAAGCGTTTGCTGTTTCTGCGTATTTCCCATACTTTTCTTACAGATAGATTACTTCTAAGCTTAAGATTTTTAGTTTCTTTCCTCGAAGATATATAGTGGATTCTTGTGGATTGAAGTGTATGTTTCGTGATCATAGTAATTCAGGACTGTGCAAGCTCAAAGTGATTCGGTCTGCACTCGCTCTGTCATTAGTATCGTCATTCGATGCTTGCTCAGACGTGATCTTTGGCGCTGTAAAGACAAAATTATAAACGCACTGAAAATGTCGTAATCCTTTCAAAAGTGATTGTATACAATTGTGATAAAAACGATACCACCTTGTTGAAACAACCTTTTCTTGCGATAGTTTTGCTATGAATTGGCGGAGTTGTATTGAAGCTATTATACACCTCATGAAGAGCCTTGAGGTAGTGAGTATGATACTCTATCTATTGAATCCTTCCATGGGCTTTTATTTCTCAACTGAGTTGGTGAAGATGGATGAAAATCACAGTTTCTGATTCAGTAACACTTCATTGGGCTTTGCTGCCGTATTAGAATTGTGCGTTATACTGCAAGCTTCTTGAAACCGTGCTCCCGATGGCTGTCATTCGTCAATCGTCCTACAAAAGTTGGGTTTTGGAATATAACAGCATAGCGAAGTGTTTTTGAAGTAAGCATACGCAGCGTAGTAGTTGGAGATAAAATGCAATACACAAATAGTAGTTGGTGCGATTCAAAGCCACCTACTGATCAGTCATGCCATATTTAGCTCGACGATTCAGTTCCGAACTTGTCTCGAACGGCAGACTAGATTCAGTTGGTGCCACATGTCATCTCTCATGCTACGAGTACGAATCAGTCATTTATATGATGCTTGAACGGATGCAAGATGAAGCCTTCATCTTTGACCAAACGCAGGAGGTGTGACATGTATTCAACCTCAGTAAGCATCTCTAAGGGTGATTGAATGCGTGCCGTTAGAGTGGGTGGTGTTGGCTTACAAGTGCTTTAACCCAGTGCTGCCATCCTCTCAGACAAATCTTGCCAAGACCTGAGAGATTGAGAGCTTGGTAACACTGGGGCGTGCGATCGAAACATGAACCGCGTGCGTCGCACCCACTCTAGAAACTTCGCCGCCACGCGCCCTTAGGCGTAATTAATTGAAATACATAACGTGTGAGTGAAGGTTGGTTCAGCAAAAAGCGAAATACCACATCCTTTTCTTTTTCGAATATGCTATGGTTATTCAACGAAATAACATGTGAAATAGTGTCTTCCCTTCAATGGGTTCTTTTGTCTTTTCTATTCGTAATTTTACAAGTAAAAATCAAGACTAGTAGCTGCAATTTATGCAACTTCAGACCGGCATATTAAACTAAAGAGTCTGTGTTGGCTCACTTCCGATTTCTTTCAGACTTCTGACGGCCTTTCGAGAAATCTTTAATATTCGAGAAGCAGGTTGAATGTGTCTTTGATGTTGCCTATAACGTCAACTTCCCAAAAATTCGAAGATTAGGAAGGTAAACGAATCTCAATTTGTGTTGGTATTGGGGCATCATGTGTTGGAATTTGCGGTTTCCTTTTCTTTCTGATTATTTTTTTTTTTCGCACAGGAAGGCGATCAATGAGTTAGTCTTGAAATGTGGGAAACTAAGAGCGACCTGGGCAATATCACTGTTCTGCTGTGACGTATACTTTGTTATTGCGATCAGCACATGCTTCCAAGCTTCTTTAGGTTGTGAGTTACTTTGAGTGGTATTGATCACCATGGCACACCTAACTGAGCGCTGTTTTTTTTAACGTGTGTTAAAATATTCATATCCTTTCTTGGTACCATGCTTGTCGCTGAGGTCAATAGTGATGACTTTGTGGAAGAAATTTCTTTACAACCAAAATCGATGTGGGAAGTTCTGACCTCGTGTTAGTCATGGTTTGTTCTACCCGTTTCGGCTGGTTTAACAGCTTGATTATTCTTCGCGACGTACAATGCATGGCTGTTGTGTTTTTTTATCTAAAAACACTCCAGCTATTTCTAAAAATGTGCGCTGATGTGATACTTCCTGTTTACAAGCGATAATTGTGATAGGGCATTCTGTTATCTCACAGTATAAAAGATCTTGTGATCACAAGTGTAGTAGTATTGGTAGTTTACTCATGAGCGGTGTCGCCGTCGTTGATGAAGAGGCGGAAGTTCATGTTGGTGTCTCCGTTCGTCCATTACGTGGACACTGGCGACCGATCAAGCCTTCTGAAAAACCGTCGTTAGATGCCACTTATTGCAAGTATGTTGATTTTTCTGGGTTATTTTCTAATCGATAGAATCCTCTTGTTGAGAGTCACAAATACGGAAAGATAAAGTTTTTTTGTTGAGTGACAATATTTATTATAAGAATTTACATAATAGTAGGATGTCAAGCCTTCAAAACTGTCACACGTCTACGCCGCATTGGTTGAGAAAAATCCGCAACTCACAGAGTAGATAAAGTTTGTCGAACATAAGGATTCGATGATTTCTTGACAGACCAGCGGCTTTCAACCACTATTTCATTATCTGATGATGTTTTGATAAAACCGTTAGTGATAAGGTCCATGAGAGTATCACTGGACGAAGTATTCAATCGAACACTCTGATAGAGTTTCATCCTATGCGCTGTAGTGAAGCAAATAATTCTGCGTTAGATGGCTCATAACTCAAGCAATGCCCAGTGTGTGCAGCCATATAGCAGGCAACATTTCAGGAAAATAGAATTTCTTCGTTATCCGCTCCCAGTTTCCAGCGTTCGTGGAAAAACTACTTTTTGGTGGTTTTGAAGTCTGAGTAGTCATTCGATAGCTTTGATCTCAAAAGTTGAAGATGCATTACAATTTTATTCTATTGCGCTGTAACAACAAAAATAGAATTGTATCATTGAAAATTTTCAATTTGAACCCGAAGTAATCATTTGATATCGCCAATCTCGTAGATCCCATTTGGTTTCTGAAAAGGGCTTAACTGTGCGCTGTAACAATCAAAAGAATAACTACTTAGGCTCTAAAAACCACCGAAAAGATAACTCTTCCACGACCGCTGAAACTGGCATCGAATGACAATGATTTAAAATATGTTAGCACGAAAGGCGGAAAGTGTATTGTAATTCTTCCAACTTTACCGCACTTTTTTTGTATAAAAGCTTGTGACGCTCTCATTGTAGGGGATCGCTCTCTACGTTGGACCCTTCTGTTTGGAAGACAGCTCCTACTCCTTATAATCAAGCCAATATGCAGTTCATTTCCAGAATGGGTTAGTGCACCTTGAGCGGCTGTCATTGAAGGAGACTTTATTATAATTCAGGTTCTTCAGTATACACTACTCCGGATGTAAAAGAAACTAGCACAAATTTTGATAGACGATTGAGAAACACCCACCCAAAAGAAGCATCTCTACGCCAAAAGGGCAAGAGATCGGTGAGGTAGCACTGGTGAAGTTTGAGAAAAGGAATTTTCAGAGTAAATATCTTCAGATTGATCCTGATGCCTTAGTGGAACATTGTCCAGAAGCATGCACATGCCACAGCATTTCCATAGTACGTTCTGCAGTAATAAAGTATTTTGGGCGAAGATAAATTGTTAAACTTCAGGGTAACCAAGGTGATAGTCCACCATTGAAGCGCATCGAGCTACCGCCTGACCTCGTATCAAAGGAACAAGCAGGAAGGTAAAGTCCACAACTATTTATTTTTGAGAGAAGGTAGTGATAGAAACATTCATGCTTAAGGATTAGAGAAATGAGTGGGGAATTAAACGAATACAGCCTAAGGGCCATGGAGTTGTTGCTAAAATTAAGCACGACGTAGTCAGAGGACTTTAGTGTTCTTTTGAGATCAATAATAATCGAGGAACATCAACATAATAATTGCAGTGATTTTTGGCGCATTGCTGTCCAGATTTTACACGATATTCAATCTGCAGTGATAAAGATAAACTCTGATTGAATTTCTTTAGTGAAACAGACCGACTGGAAGCAAGACGAGAATTGACAAAAAATGCAATAATCGATACCCCTGACGGAAAAACAGAAGATATTGGAAATATTCCGAAATCTGAAAGAAGGACAAAAGCTCGTCAAAGAAGGATACTTCCAGTGATAGTTCATCGAGTTCGAAAACAAAAACGCATTCATTATTGACGTCATCTAAGAGTGAAAATTTCAAGCAAGAGTTCGGAATAACTTCAAAGCTACCTTCCGGAATTATTAGTCGGAATAATGAAACAAATACAGGCAAACCACTCTTGTCAAATCTTTCCAATCGCTTGGATATTGCCCCTAAAGAAAAGGCTTCTCAGTTTGTTAATTCTTCGGACCGTCCAAATATTGCTCCCAAAGAAGAGGCTTCTCACTCTGTCAGATATTCAGATCGTCCAAATATTGCTTCCAAAGAAAAGGCTTCTCAGCCTGTTAGTTCTTCGGATCGTCCAAATATTGCTCCCAAAGAGAAAGGTCTTGAATCAGGCAATAATTCGGGTCGCCTGAATGTTGTTTCCAATGAGAAAGCCTTTCAATCCATCAGCAGTTTCATGGACACAAAGATGAATCCGCAAGGACCAGTGCGCGATCGAAGCTATAATGCGAAGGAAAAGGATCATTTGGGAGCGAAGTCTGACAGGCAAGGCGCTCCCAAAGTATCCTTGAGAACTCCGCCTTCTTTTTCTACCAGTGATTCCAGCTCTACGTGGTCTGAATATGGAAAAGGTTTGCTAAATTCATTACTTTCGGTCAAATTTGTTTATGACAATCACACATACTGTGTCCTCTCTATCTAAGCTATACCACCTTTTTGAAAATTGGACTTCACGTAGAGTGTCACAATTCTTCAGCAATTAGTTACTGGAAATCCTGATCAACAACTGCCGTGAAATAGTCGAACGCAGGTGAAAGAGATACTCATAGTTACACAATGTGTAATTCTGTTTGCTGCCTAATATATGCTCATTGACAGAGTGCCATGAGAAATATAAAAAGAGGAGTTTCGAAGTACGAGCAAAACTCGGAACCTGATGTATAGCTAACGAACGCGGATCACGAATATACCTCCTCTGGCAGTGCACATTCGCACTGCCTTTCAAGTCCGTCGAACTGCCTTCCTTTCATGCAGAACCGAATTCACTACACGTACATCAGATCTTAATTTCTTCTCGAATCTCAGCATTTTTGTGATCATATTTTACATCATATCTTTCGAAAAAAGTGAATAAGCCATAAGTACAAGTTCATTGTAATTTCATCGGCAGCTTTGGCTAAACTCAGTTCAATGGCTATTTGAACGCCCCAAATCAATCCCATGGCTGGAAGCATCCACTAAAGTTGAGATACGGCTGAGAAAAGGACAGAGGGAGGACCTCCATTGTGGAGTACGAGCACGTGTTGTTCAGGAAAGGTGCAGTCGCGGTTTGAGTTCACTACACACGTCAGGACTCAAGTTTTGCTTGTGTACCAGTATTCTAGTGTCAACTTTTCTTTGTCCATAGATCTTTGCAATATTCAACAGAAATTTTTTCCTCGAATCTGTTTCCTTTCTCGAGCTTTCCGCCATAGGTTATGAGCTTAAGTTCTCACAAACTTCTCTGAAGAAGTAAAAAACTGCTTTTTTCCATATCTCCTTATCAGCTATCGCTTTCAATCAACAAAAGTTCAATACACAGCTTGTTTTTAGTGAAAACGATTCCCGAAAATCGCGAATCTTCTCGTCCTCCGCATCAAGGAAAGAACAAACCAAAGGTGAATAGTTTATCTTGATCGTCTTTAGCTATTGTACTAAAAATTCGTGAAAAGTTTCGTTTGCAGCGTAAGAAATTCTCCCAATCTCGCTTAAAAACGGTGACATATAAGGAAGAAGTAAGTCCTATCTTGTGAGCCGTATAATAATCGATTAAAAACCATTTGTGTTTTGTGAAATTGAGGAAGCCCTTAATGGCAGTTCAAAGTACTCAGTGTTTTCTTAAGCTTGAGTTTCCAATGCCTTTCAATAATTTTTCATGAATGAATGCGACTTTTCGAATAAGGTAAAATGAGAATGTGCACAGTAGTCGCTTAAATGATTGTTTTTTAGCCCTTCATCTCGGAATTCACAAGCTGGCTTCTTCTCCTGAGTTTTGTCTTTGTTATTTTGATCTATAGATTCACACTTATCACATCGTAGTAAACATTTTAATTATAGGATTTCTAGTTGAGAATTTTGAGTGGTATCATGTGCAAAGCGGTGATTAAAACTTATTAATGGGATATTAAAATATTCCACTTATGATCAAGTGCTTTTCTAACCGCAGTAGATGATGTGAACTCATAAAAGATCACTCTATGCAGCGAAGATCATTAAGCTTTCACAGCAGACATTACCTGTCTAATCATGCGTGTAGGTGGTTGTACGTATGAAGATATTATACATATATATATATTATACACATTTTTTCTCCCTTCCTCTACCTCCTCCTAGCAATGGTGCCGCAATGTATTTATATGTATGAATAAATATTTCTTCATATAGTACAATATATTCAAAGGACTAACGCGATAGACTATAATTATTGAAGCCACAATCATACGCAGCTGATAAGTTCAAATCTACGCTTTGAAAAAGTCAACAATACATTCCGGCCGAAACGGAACTATTGTGCCAAAACACAATTGAATCGTCCTTGATTTCAGATCTGTAAAAGTTGCCGTTTTTGTTTGTCTATAATATTTTTTGTACATCTTTCCTTGTTGAAAGCTGAACAATGTAACGACTGTCTCAAAAACTCAGCGAGCTTTACCTTTCTCGAGTCCCTTGGCAAACACGCAGTTGTTTCATTGCACATCGATCATGCGTTTCAATCGCTCGTGATCTTCTGGGTTATCACATTGTATTACTAAGTGGTGTACTGCCCAGTATCATAGAAAACATTAAGGCATAAGGTGTGGATTATGGTGCTATTACTTACGCGGTAGGTAGGCTGTCAGGAGAGAGAATTACAACCTCTTCTGAACAGCAAGTTTGAATGCTATAATTCAGCTTTGAAATTATTCTATATAAGAACATGCGTGTAAGTGACGAACGTTAGTGTTCCAATAGAGAAGCAAATCGCACAACTTTTGCCGTCAACATCTTCATGGTGGATACTGTCTTCAACATTAACGTTTTCTTGAGACAACTCATTCACAAAAGTGTCTATTCTTGTTAAGCAGAGCTGAGGTTGATTATTATAACGTTTATTGATTGCAGTAATAGTATAGCACAGTAACAATACAACGGTTGACATTTCGCCAGTTCCGCCTATTTAGAGCTTCCAAATACAGTTGATGCAGTCTATTCACTCAAACGCTTTCGTAAGCGAATCACCCAGAACATAGTACATAAGCATTAATTCGCAAAGTGAACAGCTCCTTTCATATAAGCTTACCGTGTCGATGTTTTATGGACCACCAAATATGTGTAGACCAACCTCACTAAGTCGATCAGTCAGTTTATGCCGAGACCAATAGATAGATGGTCCAGAAAATTATTCAAAAAGAGTTTTTGAGAATTCACCTGTATCACCTGTCTTGCCGTTGATCGTCATGTGACTCGAGCGGGCACCAGCAACATTTCCATTTTTTCCTATTTCATACAAGAGTAGCCAAGTGGGCCCTCCTCGCTCTAGGAGTTTGCTGACCATCATATCTTTCTTCTATGCCTTTCGTGTAGAAATCGGACCATCGGGCCGGTGGTCTTCCTGTAGAGCGTTCGATGCACCGAGAAATCCAGTCGGTAACGACTCTCTTCCATCGGTTATCGTTGAAGCTCACCACGTGTCTTGCCCACCTTATTTTCGTTCTGGCGTTTAGAACAGCGTCTCTAATTTTTGATCGCGGAACTTCGGATCCTTTCTCTCATTTGCGAGATACGGGATACTCCTAGCATCGATCTTTCCGACTGCGCGTTCAATAACGCCAAGTGATCTTTCATCCTGCTTACGTAGCGACCAGGTTTTCTGCTGCATATTTTTGCATACTTTTAGAATTATGAGCAAAAAATTGGCTTCTGATGGATCACACATTGTATAGCATCTGCATTAGGTATACGGTCGTGGTTAGAGAAAGTTTGACAACATCTGTGTAGCGAGCAAAACCACTGGAAAAGGATACAGTGAAATTAGTCTACTTTGTCCACACGTTCTCCTCATAGCATACAACTAATCTCGAATGCTATGTTTCAATATATTATGTTCGACTCAAAATAGCACACATGAGGTGTGAATCATAGATCACTTGTTCGTCGCAGTCCACTTAGTGACTTCCGTTTCGGAACTCCCGTCAACCACTGAGGCCAAGTGAACTCGAAAATGGTGATGATTCAGTGTACTTCCTCCGTATCGTCTGGAGTGGATTAAAACTATTGTGGCAGTCGTACCGTAACCTGAGATTCAGTCATTTGTAATAAAGAAACTTCATCACTTTTTCTATGGATATCAAAGGCGCTGAATCGGACGAAGGTTAGCTAGCCTATTATATCAATACTTTTATTTCCCTTTTACTCGTTCATAGCTATATAGTTTAGAAAAAGTCGCTGTGCATGCACAAATTTCTCGGTTGACTCAGGATCAACGAGCAATGATTCGTTCTTCGTATGTTTATATGGAAAGAGAATCAGCAAGGAATGGCCTGGGTTTATTTGTGAGGTAAGCGCGATACAAATTAACCTATCGAGATATATCAGGGGTACCGAAAAAAATTTTGCTAAAAATTTGTACCTCATGCGAAAACATTTGCAAGATTTGTTAGTGTCGCTGTCATTTTATCATAAAGTAATCTGGTTTGCTCAGATCTTCTGTCTCACATTGGTGCAATAGTCGCTAAAATTAAGGTTATTTGCTGATTTCCCTCACTACAAAAACATATGGCCACAGTTTCGGGAGATACCCGACAGTGCTCTTATATCTTCGGACAAACTACGCAATCATGGCATTGTTTATATGGGAGGCTTGAAGGTGACTCCATTTTTTTCTTATTCTTATATATTCACTTGGATTTGGATTTTAAAATCTGCTTTATGGAAATAAACAGAAAACAGGCTATTGTGAAAAAGTGTGTACATTGGACACGCAGAGTCTCAAAGTTTGTATTCAGAAGTCTAAAATCAGAGACAACAATTGATATCCTATCATATTCGTTAGCATTAATTGTATTAATATATACCAGTTCAATTTCGTTCATTTAGACGCATCTTCTGCGTTATTACCAAAGTCCTCATATTTTGTTGCCAGTCATCCAGAACGATATGTGTTCAGTTTATATTATCGTCAAAGCCGTGCTTAGCACATTGATTAGAAGTGCCCAGAAGTCACTGGGTTGATTCTGAATCGTGAACTCACTAAGCCTTCCATCAAACTAGGAGCTCAAGCGGTTCTCAACCTATTTGGGAGGAAAGCATCACTGAACTGGTATAACATGACACATTCAGTCGCCTCTGTGATGTTCTATGAAATGGAAAATGTAAAGTCTCAGGGATTGATCAATTTCTAACTCATCGTCATCTCTCCGTAATTTCCATTAAACCTCTTCCTCTCGTAACTCTCAAATGAGACTACTAAGCTTTCGTGTTTTGATATGAACAGCTGCTAAGATTTCCGGTCCCATAATGTGCCCTTGCGATACACAAGATATTCTGGTCATCAGGGCAAAGTTCTAAACATTCCTAATCTGGTCATGTGCGATCAGTTTATTCGCTGTAAGGTAAGCTATTTGTTATCCAATTCCTATAATGATTTTTGCAATCAAAATTATACAACTCTGACTTTGCGAATTCACCAACTTCTCCATGTGATGAAAAAATAGTGCGCTAAATTTTGCTGCCGTTGCTTCTGACAAACGCTTCTTGCTCATCCTTCTATTGCTGACCATTCCAAACCTCAGTTGACGTCGTTTATGAAACTTGAGCAACACAGACTAAAGCAACACAAACACTTAGGAACGTAGGTGTAGCAAAAGATTCGCAATGTTTTGTGAAGGAAATATAAGTGTAATGTGAGAATAATGACAAAGAGACGCAAGTTCTCATTAGAAGGTGATGACGAATTTGTAGGCCAATGATCGAAGTTCGACCTTAACGGCTCCTCAAAAAGGTGCAGGAAAAATTGGCACTAAGCACGCAGTAATCTCTGTGAGAATGTTTAGAGCTTTTTTGAGGTTAAGACGACAGAGCCATACATACATTTCGCCCGCTTCATCAATGGCTCACTCCTCATACTGAGCTCAACTTTATAATGTTTAGAACCCTTTCGAGGTTAGTAGATCAGAGTCCTACGTGCATTAATCACTCTATCGATTATCATTCTAAAGAGAATTCGTTCTCCTTTTTGATAAGAAGAACAGTTAATTTCTGGTTTGCATAGTTAAGTACGATGAAAAAATGAGCGCCTATTCCATTCAAACAAACCTCGTTGGATCAGCATGGGATGGAAATGCGTTGGAGGATTGTTAATATATATAAACAAAGATTCGAAGAGGTTTAATCGTGGGAATCGGACTCTTCTTTACAATTCTCTGTAGTATATTTGGTTAACTAATATATTTGTGCATTAAGGAAGTTGTAGCGGTATTGGACGACGATGTTAAACTGATAAAAGTAGCGAGACGAATAGCTAGAAGCCACTGTAGATGGAACATCTGCAAATCTCACATCGAGGTTAGATTGATTTTTTAGGAATTAGAATGGTCGAATGTGATTATTTAATACTTCCATTCACTTTAATGCATTAGTCGTGACGCCTAATTTTCGGTGGTGGTTGCGTGGGACTGTGTAACTTTTGCCTCACTAAAACACTTCTACATATCTAGACGAGGTGAAAAAAAAAATGCGAAATTTTTGCTTCTGCAGTTTTTCGTGTTAATGAACAAGGTAGACTTTCTTGATTTTTACATGTCTTTACAACTTTTCCAATTATATGGTATCAAATCCACGTTCAGGAAACAATTTCACCTTTAGCAAGAGATATAGCAAAGTAAATCAAACCCTTCTGCTGTTATTCGCTCATCTATGACGATTATATAATCTGACAACATGTCTTGAGTCTTTTAGAAGGTCCGTTATGACGCCTCTACAGTGCTAGATACGTGCTTCGACATTACAGCCTCATCAGTAGCACGGTGCGTTTCAGTTCATCCAATCTCTTACAGGGGAACAAACCTCGCTCATATGAAGGAATTGAAGCCGATTTATTGCAAGTCACCGCATGTAAGGGGTATCCTGAAGGGGATTGACTGAGCCGAAGAGCACCGTGCTGCTAATGAGGCTGGGCTGAGATGCCGAAAAACGTGTCTGGCACTGTATATGTGCCATATTAGACCATATGAAAGGCTTAAGATATGTTTTCAAATTGTATTGTTTTGAGTGAGGTCTATAGCAGCAGTCAAATGTAAAGGTATGATAACTACTTTATGTGTTAAAGATACTCTATCCTGTGCTAATGCTAATGCACATTAGTCTGAAACCTCAAGGTCCAACCACCTCAGATTTCAGATATATCTGGAACTCAAATGTCACACGTGTCGTTTTTACTGTAAGCTTAACGGATGTTTCCTAACTAATTAATGATAACTCTGTGGTAACTACTAATCCTGTAGTAAATGAACCATATGATTAATGTCATTTACCTCACCATACTTATTACAGTGCCAACAGTATCTTTGATATTTTCAGAACATGGTTCCCAGTCTCTTGGAAGTGTTGAACACGTGCATGAGCGGGGACATGACTCAAGAGATAGTCGATTCTTGGACGACGCTTTACGACATTATTGGAAATATTATCGAGATTCAGAAAACTCTATGCAAAAAATATCCTCACAATTAATTCACGCACTCATATGAGTGAATAACGGCGGAACCATGAGAGTGGCTTGAAAATTCATATTCTCATCGTCTCCATTTATGTCGTCTTACACATTTGGCACGTTATAGGCCTGAGATATTATAAGTTCTGTATGCCTTGGTATTTTTCTTCAAACACATAGGAAGAACAGCATGATTGTTAGTAACTTCACACTATATAAATCCTTCAGTTTAGAAAATAACGGATCCTCATAATGTCATACTTTTGTTGCCAAGAATCAATGCAGCGTGAACTAAAAAATATACGTTATATATGGAAATTATGTGATGAAAAATCGAATTTAATCGTCAAAGTGGTGTAGGTAATTCTATTAAGACTTTGACTTTGATGAGACGCAATATTCTAAACTGTCGTATTCGAGTGACGGCAAGGAAAGTCTTTCTTTCACTGGAACCGGTCTAGATCGAAACACTCAGCAAATCCGAAGAAGGACATTGATAGTAGAAGTTCAACGCATGGTTTTGTATAGCTGGTCCATAAGTTCGACATCTAATCTTAGCTCTTCTGTGCTGCGGTGGGATTTTCAAGTGGCCCACGACGAATGAAATTCCGAATTTTATCGTCATTTCTGAGCACTTTATTGAATCTGTCCCATAGTTTTTTACTGTACATGTCCCAATACTTTTAGCATTCTTCCAAGAATAGTCTGGCTGTGGCGTTTCATAGGGCAATCGTTACTGACTGCCACAGCGTTGGGGGAGAAAAATGGGGGAGGGGGAAGAATCACAAAAAGACTTGAACAAGCAATTCTTAGTTGAAACAACGTCAATGCCTCTTAATGAAGGACAACATTGTAGAATCGTTTTCGAAAGGAGTGTGTATATTACGTTGTTAGAGTTCCATGCGTCAATAAGTATGATTTTTTTGTACAGTTTTGTAGAGCTGCTAGTCGTAGATGTTGCAAGAACAATCAAGTAAGTCTATTAAGAAGTACCAGACTTCAATAGCAATGCGCATCCATTACAGTAAGCCCAATAGGACAAGAGTCAGACCGGCTCAGCTGTCTAGTACTGTATAATTGTCGTACCAGACCTCATAAAAGACTCAAAACATCTGTCGGATCATCAGATTATAATTATTTTTGAGCAAGGTATATAAAAGTAGTCACATGAAGAGGTACGTACCTTTATGTTGGATTTTACACATTCGTCAGGTTTTGAGCAGACAAAAGGTCGTTATTCACAGTCTGTTAAAACATTACTGGCTGATGTTTAAAATATTTGACGTTTTTCAAAATTTAAGGACGTCAAGTTGATTTTGAATAATTAGTCAGATACTAACTATAACAGACATCACTTAAAACTAGACTTCAACTATGCTGAAATCAAAACGGTCATCTCTTTCTATGAGACTCCCAGCGAATATACGTGGGACACAATCGCAAAAAGTTCACCTACATAAGTAACTCACGTGATCTCCTCTACTTTGATATTATGAATTATTTGAACAAGTTGCAGTTATGTATAGTGCCTAAAAACGATCCTAAGAGTATTTACGTTCATGCTGAGACATTCTGCACTATCATGAAGATGGCTACGAATTTATACAGGCTTTTTTTCGGAGTAATTCGGTAGGTTACTCTATCACTTTATCACTTTACAAGCGCGTCCTTGATTTTTCTATCACTGTGCGGTTCCAGTTTTTCTAGCATGCTATTCGTTGCCTCGCTTGCCTGAGGATTTCAGTGATGAAGTAGCACGTTTCCTTGTCAAGATGGGGCGTTCTTTATTGATCACCAGAAGGTGTTGGGTGGAAATGGGAGGAAGAGGAATGGCTCAACCCTCAAGCCAAACCGAGCACCCGGATACCGGCCCTATACTGTATCACATGAATTAAAATTTTAAAACAACACCTAACAATCCTGTAATTTTGCGACAATGAAAATTTTAAGAGGTCGCTAAACTTGGAAAATGTGGATAAAGTCAAAAGATAGCTGTTAATTTAATTTCCAAGTGGGAGCGTTATCTATGAAGAAGGATTCAAAACAACATCCATTTACTATGGCGCCGAATCTGTCGTTATTTTCATTAAAGCTTAATGTCTGGACAAACTAGAAAAATCAATTGAATTTGTCAACAATCTGAGTTTCTTCGAATGAAGTATGGCCGTTAATGTCTCTTTGTTTTTCAAGCAAATTTATCAACGAAAATCATTGCAGTAGAAGAAATTTTAACTGCTAGTACTAATCAAAAACATTGAGTAATTAAGTCATATAGGATGGCGTGCATTCATTGAGATAAAGGACTTTCTGGAAGTCTTTCTAGCTGGAAATTTTTTTCAAACTTCTAGGAATTATTTGGAAGCGTAAATTTCGTCAATTTCGAGACATGTACGGTTTCTGGAATCGATTGTTTTTGTATCGTAGCAGCGAGAATAACATTATGTTTCACATTCAGTTTGCTTTGTTTACTCGGTTGGGGTCTATAGAAGGTTCGTCGTTAGAGTCATAGTTGTCATTCGATAGCTCAAATTTCGAAAATTTGGATCATAAAAGTGGTCATGAAAAGGTTCATTTAGAACGCTTCGAGAGCGAAGAAAAGATCACGTTTCGCACTGAAAGTAGTTAAGTTGTCGCTTGAACTTCACACCTGACTTATTGTTACTTATTAAGAAAGTTCAAATGTTTGAGGCACATAATTGTTACAGTAAGATAGATTACCTCTATACAAACTTCTATAAAGATATTTTTAGTAGAAAAACAACTAGGTGTCCAAAAAATCTTCATTTCCAAGGTAAAAACCACATCTCTGCTAAAAGTACATGCTTTCCACCCTTATTGCGTTCTCTTGAAACATGATCTGCAACCGACAGTTGCTTGCGTACATCAGCTATAAATATTTGGAGCTAAGCGAAGGACTAATATAAACTCAGTTATGCTGAGAGTTGTCGATGAAATGGCACCGCCTGGAATATGAACGATCAACTAAGACAGACTAATCATTGTCCTCTAGTTTTCATTTATTGGATAGCTTTTGAGTATTGTAGATAACAAAACATTAACAGAGTTAAAAAATCATATAATAGCATTCATTGTACAGCTTATTACAATTGGCTGACTGCCAAAAACAGATGATTATTGAATAAAATTAGTGTTCTTATTCACATTTCAAAGATATACATGCTCCAAAACATATGAGCTTGTAAAGTAGATCGTATCGTATCATTAAACAAAAAACCTGAATTTGTTCCAGAACGAAGGAAATAACCCTAACTAAAAATCAAAATCGCGCGTCAGTTGAGAATCGCGCTGCGCACAGCGATTACTGTTGCCATTTCGAAGGTGTTAAATTGCACTTCTCGTTTCACGTTGTTTTGATCTGTGTTATAGTTTCTTCAAAAAGTCTCTTCGCTCTACGGGAAGTTCCGAATGTTGCAGCGATCACGTGTAAAAACTAGGATGAGAATGAACCATTAGAATAGGCGAGACATACAGATTTAAGACATACCAGAGTGATAAAACCACAAGAATTCTGACATACAAACAAAACTTGGAAATGATTTATGCGCAGTGGATTCGAATCACAACCAACCTATCCGAAGAAGCGCGCATTCGCACCATAACACCATTGTCTTCGCTCTGCCCTTGTGCGTCAGCGGCGCATTCAGCAATCATTCGTCAACTAGAGAGATCTGGCGAGCAGGAATTGGCATTTCCGTCTTTGTACTTCTGTCCAGCTCTACTTCATTTCTCTATTTGCAATCACACATCGCTGATTAGAAATCAAGAAACAGGGTTAAATCCGTCTTTATGTGGTTACGGAGGTAATCTCTCATTTCGAAGCACTCTCTTGAGACTCATTTAGCAGAAACAATCTGTAGACATTGTCTGGTAGCTTCTAGCTTGTCATGGTCATCTCTCATATGTCGTAAGTAGAATAGTGAGTAATTACGGATCATTTAGTGATCTAAACCGTTCAGACGTCATTTCGATGTTGCATTGTTCTGCTCTCGTTCCGTTAGTCACTCTGTATGATCTTTTCACTATACGTTTATCATGATACGTGGATATCTTGATCGTATTCACTCTCAATCTTTCGTGTTACGAAATTGTTCTCACCGACGCCAATACGGTCTGCGCGAGACCGTCGCTAACAAGGATTTCATAACACACATACATCTATGAAACTTGCAATCTTTCGAGCATTAGTTCTAGGGATTATAAGCGGTAACTCCCCTCTCTTCATAATTGCCATTCAATACAGATCGCTATTGATTTCAGCTGATTCATAATGATATTTAGTAACAAGTCCATCTTGTTGAATGTGATTCCACATACACTGCTGCTCTCCATTATACAAGATTCTGGTGTTAGTGTTCCTCTCTACTCTGCATATCACCTTTGCGTACCAACATATCATTGATAACATTTTTGATGCTTGCGTTGTTACTACTGTACTGAAATCGTTCTAGTATACGTTGAATTACTATCAATTCTAACATCTCTTATGATGGTCCAATATTGCTTCAGGTTCATTAATTTAGTTTAATTTATGCATCGAAATTATTTTTCTTGCATAGTTAGAGCGACTATTAGTGCATGTATGTTGGTCTGTTCATAAGTTAGCCGCCGAATGCTCAAAATTTCATTGTATATGAGCACACGCAAGGTCCTAGAACACTCTTGGTAGAGGAACTCTACCCTTTTCAAGGCTCACTTGTTATCCACTAAACCATTCAAGTATGTCTTTGTTCAGCAGTACTATCAGTAAGTGATTGAATCAGTCACGAACACGATTGACTTAAAGAGCATCGGCAATGAAATCAGTTAAGCTATAACGGTACTTGTCCATCATGAAACGCTTATGAAATGAAAATGAGCGCTGGCGAGAATCCCACATGGCCGATTTCTAAAAAAGCTCTTTTTGACGTTAATGTAGAAGGAAATTCCTTGCGTTCCAGACGCGCTTACTTTTCGCCGGACAGAGCTCTTTCTTTGGACTATTACTAATATTCGAAATCACAGTCGTTGCTAATTCCAACGCTGTGTTCATATTATGAAGAAAATAGTTTCTCTACAAAGCAGCAGTTAAAATAAGTTGAATTCCTATGTGCACCAAGGTGCTCTTCTTCCAGTTCACGTGCCGCTGGCTGACGCGGCTAGATGCGCTGAGGCGGATCGACCGATCTTGGACCGCTCTCACGACATGGCGTCAGCGGCGCGTATTTTGGCCAAAGAACACCTTGGTCGCACATGCGAGTTCAACCTGTTTTACCTACTGCGTTGCAAAGAAACGGTCTTTTCAGGATATTTGCACAGCGTCGCAATCATTACGCTAACGAAGATTATTAGTAATCTAAAGAAATCGCTGTGTTCGGCGAGAAATGTGCGCGTCTGTTGCATAGTCTTGTGTGGATTTTACAGCTTTATGAAAAGGCCTTTTTGAAAACCGGCTACGTGAGGCTGTAGCAGAAATCTAAGTTTTTAAATGTTTACTGACACTCCCATAGAAAGTTCCTGTGCAGCGAATGAGATCGGTTCTTCATTTGTCGCCTCATGATACAGTAGTATCGCTGTAACATCAATCGAAATCGTAAAATTCTACATTTACTTATGGCCTCAACGTTGCATTTCACACCATGCCCTACCTTGGAGAAAAATCAGGCCATAAATAAAAGTTGAACATTGTGATAGATAGTGTTACGATTTTTATGTGCTATGTATTCTTTTTCATGGAAGTAAGCGATGTCAAATAATGTATTGTTCTGAAATGGTAATCATTATTGAGGAAGAGCATAAAATACTAACAATAATAATAATAATAACTTTAGAATCAGTGAGTTTGATGACGGGTTGACTAGAATTAGTTAAATGTGTCAAGAGATCAATAGTATAATGTTTTATTTACTGACTACGAAATCCCACTTTCACTTTACCAAGAACTATTAGGTTTTCTGTGCCAATATCCACAAACTACGAACTATTCGACTCTGTGTAAGAAAAGTGTAGTGTATCAGTTCCGACTGATTCTTATTCCTCCATTTAATCACATGTCTTTTGTAATAATAGTGTTTTCTGTTGACAATATTTGTGGGATGGTTGGCCAAGTAGCCAGTGATGCTCGAAGCGGAGCTAATCCCCCATTTCTTTTCCGCCCTATTACATTCCTATAATCAATATCGAACGCTTTACGGAATAGACCAGCCTGGTTCTCCACAGGATTTAAAAGAGACGTGCTCGACCAGTATTCTACGATGTTCTTGCGGAAGACAAATTCTCAGTCAAGCATACCTAAGAAAATTGAATGATAGGCAAAAACTTGATCTCAGGCTTGAGTTGAACCAGTGTTCCACCCATGTCGGGGGCGTATGCTACCACTGCCCTCGGAAAAGAGTGAGGTAGGGGATCAACTTCTGCCCGCAATCTAAAGTCTCACAAATCACTCAAAGTTATTTCAAGCCAAGTTCTGTTCAGGCTTTCTGTAACCAATGAGTATTGTGCAGGAGCGCTTTGATTACCACGACCGCTTTACTCACTACTGAATGAAATGAATCGAAAGAATGCATGAAGTCGAAACATGGAACTGTCTAGGTCGCCTAAACGTGATAAAAAGTGTCTTCAAAAGATTGGATGTTTCATGAGGTGTGCAAGTATGACTGTACGACTCTGCTACATTTCCATTATGACTGTGTGATTTTCTTCGTCGGCTTACTTGATGCACGCGCTAACTATCTCATTTATACTCGAATAAGCACGTAGGTCGTGTAGCTGGCGGAATCTCAGTAGGTGTTCCAAATGGTTTTCCCACATTTTGTAAGCACATAACATGACGTGTCTCTTGTGTGATCGTATTCTTCTCAGTGAGCTCTCAAGCTTCATCTGTAGGTCATCTCTTTCGACCAGCTTATGCTCCCAGGCAACCAATTTGGGAGCTTTCGGCGAGCTCTTAGTCACTTACAAGCTTTATTCTTTTGAACAATGTGTTGGTGGAGAAGTAGATAACCCTCATCGGTTGTTTCGGTGATGCTAAGAACTGTCCGAAGAGGTTGAAAAATCCGAAGAGGACTTTTGCATTGCATTTCTTTTTATTTTCTTCTCATAGAAGAGTAATGTTGAATGAGGTGACCAGTAATAAACTTTATGTTGTGTGAGACAATCACCTGTGCGAAGACTCCAGATACCTTTCAAAATTTTGAGCTAACATCATCATAGTTGTCATCGTTAGTTCTAATGATTTTTCATCCAATTCAGGCCATTCTTTTTCGTCGATACCTATGTGAGCCTTTACAGAGATCCTATTGAAGCGAATATCGGTATTTATTTTATCATAATACCAATAGATAAGTGTGTTCATCTGAGTAGAGCACTTCGCAATTCGTACAAAAGCATTTAATTGTATCACATATCATCAGAGCATTTCCAAACCGTCAAAGACAGTATTCAGTAATCGGCAGTGTCATCCCTCTTCGGCCAGTTTGCTCTTCGACATTATAGTTCATCTAACTGATCTGACGTTTAGTGAAATGAGTCGATTGTTGTTTATAACATTCTGCCTCACGAATATCTGTCTCTGTGAGCTATACTATTATTATATATATTGTTATTATATTATACTATCATATTAAATTAACATATTATTGAGTAAACTTAGCTGCAGATTAGACCATAGATATGTCATGTAAAAAGCGTGAAAGAATGTTTTCCCACCGTAACTATCGAACTCTCGAAATCTTTTCATTGTTGTTCATCCAAAATAACTATAGATCCGTTATATCATATGCTTGCAAGGACGAAAAAGACGAGAGAAAGTGGATTTTTATGACAATGTTTGACAAGAGGTGGGTCTGCCAAAGAAAAAAAAAGTTGTTTGATTCAGATCTAATTTTTTCAACTTTCAATTGGATTTTTGTATGAACGATCTAGAAAATTCTTTGCCTTTGGGTGCTTATTCGCTTGTCGTACCACCAAGGTTATTATCCACACTTCAATCGAATTTCCTTATAGAGTATGATCATATGTGGGAAACAGTTTTGTTTCGCATTCAAATGCTCGAGGCGAAGAGAACACGGATAAACAGGACTCTGCTATATGAATCCAATCAAAATCATCCATCCATATTATAAAATGAGATCTGATTGGCACTGCTCAAATTTTTATGTAACATGTCATAGTGTCAACTCACTCTTCTCAGTACTTCTACTATACGCAAAGGAAAACTCATAGGGTAGATGTTTCGTTGAATTGGATTGTTTTTGCACAGATCCAATCTAATTATGAAGTGACGAATGGTATGTTCTTCCTTGGATGGCTCACAGTTATCGTGCAAGGTACACTTCTCTGGCGGCGTCGTTTTTTTTTTCTGAAAGGTGGAACTCCGCCAAAACAACATAATGTAGTTTTCTTTGATTTATGTATTCCACATCAATGGCTTCTGACTATCTGTGTTCTACAATTCGCTATCGATATTCTAAACCATATTCAAGATCACCTTTATTTCTTACAGATGTATTTCCGCGATATAGAAGTCTACGAAAAAATGGCGTAGTTTCTGGCAGAAAACGCCCTCACTAAAAAGTAGAAAATACACTTGTCATCTCCTGTCATGTGGTTGCCTGAATTTCTCTAGCGTACCTCTTTACACATTATTTCATTGATCTTGTAACAAAAAAATTATTGGATAATTAATTGAACGATTTCAGAAAGGCTTGTTATCCTTTACCAAATGAAAATTTAGCAGACAATCCTTCATTGTGTTTGTATTGGACAATGCGATTTCACGGGATCTGCACACCAATTAATGTTAGTAAAATTCGTCATTTACTGTACAAGAATCATAGTCGTTTTGTTTTTCATAGCAATTGAAATATTTAATGGAATTATAAGACGTTGCATATAAATGCTGGATGGAACAATCATGACTGAATGCACAGATCGTTATTAGGACGTTAGTTCTCAATGCCTTAATGCTGCGTACCAAATAACATCGATCTTAGCAAAATGTTGTCACTATCGCCTATTTATGAAAACTGAGAATTTTCATCGCAGGAGGAGTGTAGCAAACCCAGCAATTTCAGCTGGATGAGTGGCACCACTGAGTGGTAGACCATCGCAATTCATTATATAGATCATACGGAACCCTCGAGTTTAACGGAGAGACTTTTATCCTCAATATGGGTACATTGTAAATATACTAACTCATTCGTTGTCTTGACTTTTCTTCCTTTTTCATGAGGTGTTTAACATGTCTGAAATCGCAAGTCTTTACATTTCTCTTCATTCCAATATCGTCTGCCAGAAGAGTTTGAAGCCATACCGAGTTTTGTAACGTCAGAGCCTTACGCGTTTTGCAGGGATCGCCCTCTCTATCAGTGGCACAAGCCCCACACTGAGTCTTACATCATGACAGGGATAGGGAGGCGTATGTGGTGATAGCACATGACATTGTGTTATCACCACTTTTTCCAGTAGATGGATTGCGGCTGGTAGGTTTATCTCATCTACTGTCAGCGTGGTTAAAAAACAATATATGAGATGGATCTATGCATTTTAGCTGATTTTTTTCTTGGACAAACTAAGCGTTCGCTGTTTGATCTGCGTATTATATCAGTCCGTGAAAACAGCTAAATTGATTAAATTAATATCATCTTGAAATGTTTGTTGGTGGCAATGTTCGACAACGTCGTAAAACCTTAAATGGGATAGGACAATATAGTACCGAAAGTCGTTTGCCAATGATCTAACCACGTTTGCTTTTCTAATAACATCATTCTTGTAACATGATGCAGTCAATGTCAGATCTCTTTCAATTTCTTTACTGACGGTCTCTTAATCAACTTCGCGCGGTTACGTTAGCGGAGCTGGTGCTTCGAGTTGTGTTGCCGGCGCGAGACTCAGCCACGGACTGGCACGCTGTTAGCCAAAACACAAATCCTTGAGCCTTTACAGGTTTTATCGAAAGCAGTCTGTGCATCGCGTCCCATTTCGTAATCGCAAAGCAGCAGATTGCCATACAGACTTTGTTGTACAAGCATCATGCGGAAAGTATGGACAAATTTGGTGCCGAAAGAAAACTCAGAAAATCTGCACAAAGTGGTCTTGATTTGTTGCCTCTCAGATTTTAGGAGTTCTTAGGCTAATGGTGCATACTTGGATCAGTGCTGTTAGGCAAACTTCTGACTATTGAATTTGATCTTTATTGCTCTAGTTGCAGTAAAGTTATTGCTTGCATTATTTCTTCGGATCCTTTTTACCAAATGTGTAGTGACGATGGCAAATCAAATGGACAGTGCATCTTAAAGTTCAAAAAATCATGGAACGTACACTTTTAAGCCACAACGAGCACAATGTTAGCAATTTGATTGTATTAGCAAGGTGCGTTATGGTAGAAGAGGGTATTCAAAAACAAAATCTGTGCTAGGTGCCGCGTGTGTTTAGCATATTCACCGTTAAAAATGGCTGTCTAACGACACTTCACTGATTTGATTGACCGACGGACACTTCATCTACTTTTCTTGCTTGAATGGCTGGTCCTCACTGGTCACACGGGTCCCACCATAATTTCCATTCGTTTCTCTATGGTGATCGCTTGTTTTGAACATGATAAGTTACGCAATGTCCATTGCAAATTCCAAACGCTCTGCCATCTGTCGATGCAGATGGCTGACATCAAACCTCAAACACGTCCGCGCACCATTTTGGTAGTCGTTTAAAAGGACGTTTTCATATTCCTGAAAACCACTCCGGTGTTGTTCTCGTTCGTCTGTCGTCCGTTCTTATTATGTGTCTTGCCGATCTGTGTTTCACTATTGTTTTATGTACATCTGAATGTTAAACGTGGGCTCATAAGATCAGCATTGGGCAATCGAATGTGATGTTGCTAGTGCCGATTATATGGAATTCTAGAAAACTTATCTTGGTTAGCTGACGCGAGGTTGATAAATTAGTCGTAGTAGTAATTCGGTTGACATTTCGGGGACTCGCCTTCTTTAGAGCCTGGACGTATGTAGTATCAATCTATTTCAGTCCAGTCTAGTAGTCTACAAATAGACTAATACCACATACGTCCAGAAGAATAATTAGAATAGTAATTGAATAAGAATATTAATGGCGAGGTTTATAGAAAGTCGAACTTTTGAAGTGCCTATCATGTTTGTAAAGACCTCGTTCAAGTAAAGTGGCCCATCGTTCCAAGTCGCACAGATTTTTTGATGTGACTGAACTATCAGCCCTAGTCTCTGCTGTGTGATTGAGTGCTAGGAAAACTGAGCGAAAAGGTGAGTTTGGGGTTTGAGATCCTTTTTTTGGTTGGTAGTTTCTTTAAAGAGCCTGAGTACGGCCCATCTTGCTCTTCTTTTTCTTTCTAATTCCTTCTCCATGTTGTCCAAGTTCATTAATTGTCTAATCTATGTGTATGAGATGGTCTCCGTAATCATTGAACTATCCTTTACGATTTATTCTCCTTTGCACCATGAATCTTTTACGAAGTTGGTCTTTGTCCTATTTATGCGTAGCTTAATCTCTATTCCCGTCATAGAGTTCAGTGAGTATCGTCTCTGCTTCACTAGTACTCTGAAAAAGATTATCATTCCATCCTCCAAACGAAAGTGTGACAGAAGTTGCTACTTTTCCGTTATCTAGCCCCAGTTCAAGCGCTCCAGGGAAACTACTTATGTCTTTTTTTTTCAATGTTCAAGTTGTTATTCGATAACTTGAATCTGAAAATTCGAAAATTTACTTTATTTTCAAAGCGGCCTTGCTGCTACGCTGTAACATCAAGAATAAAATCATGTTTCCCATGGGAACAATTCTTGCCGAACAATGTTTTTCCTTCTAACCTTTCGTAGCTGTCAATAGCTCAAATCTTTCTAATAATGTATTTGGTTTTTGGAACATCTTGTTGTGCTGTAATACTCAAGAGAGTATTGGGTTCCACAAATCCGGCACCAGAAGAAGCGCGGTGGCTTGGCGGCCCTGTTGCGAAATCCTTATCCATATACCGACAGAGCACGGTGATTTAGTATCAGTGTTGCGTTGAGCGAAACTTAATGATCTTTTGGCTGCTACAGCACACTGAAAAGTTCATTTCAGAACCAAGTACTTTGCTGGAATTGACATCATTCAAGCTATCGAAAGATTACTAAAAGTTCAAGGAAAAGCTTTTTCAGCGATAAATGTCTGAATGAGAAACATAATTTCATTTTTACTGTTAATACACAATAGTCAAGCCGTTTTGGGAGCAAAATATAAAATTTATGAGATTTGAGCTATCAAAAATTCGTGAAACTTGATTAGAAAGAGCACAAGGAGTGATTTTCTCAAGGAGTCAAAAAAGGTGCGGATTACGGAGTTGATCTATTTGCAAAACCAAATTTTCTTTCGATTATTACAACACACCAAAAAGTCCTTTTGAAAAACCAAATATGGAATGCACGAGATTTAAGCTATCAGATGGTTATTGAAAGTTTAAAGGAAAAACTTTGTTCAGCGAAAAATGCTTCAGTGAGAAACATAATTTTATATTCGCTTCTGCAACGCACTAAAAAGGCCATTTTGAAAATGTACATTTTTAAATTTCTTGAGATCTGTGCTATCGATTGGCTGCTTAAGCTTTAATAACTACCAAAAATACGTTACTCTCGAGCTCTGAAATCGGGACCGGATTAGGGGAACAATCCTAGAAACTTTCTCTCAATATGTATCTCTTTGATGGTAATCGAGCGACTGCAGTGCGGTAACGAGTTCTGGCGATATAGTGTCACTTTGTAAAATCCATAGCCGCATTTTCGTGCTGCAGTTCTAATATCAGTCAATCAACATTTACATACAGGACAGATTTACATTTTGACTGGCAAGAGCAGATAGGATTGATTTCATTTCGACGCTATCAAAGTATTTCTCAATGTCAATAATGGTTAGGACAAGGTGTGTGCGGTATTTTTCAAGGTAGGGTGGCATATGGTTTGCCATGTACATGTCGATTGCGGACTTCAACTGTAAGCGGGCGGTGATATTGTTCTGTCCTAGAGCTGTGCCACTCTTCATGCTTTCTATCGCTACTTCAGCTCTAGAGGGCAGACTCTTTAGCATTTTTTTTACCGTGGAGATTTGAAGGCTCGATATCTGTAGCATTTTTTTAACCGTGGAGATTTGAAGGCTCGAGCTGTAGAACTAAATAGTTGAGAACTTTTCCGTTGTCAATTCCAAATCATTACGAGATATAGTAACAGTCCCCTCTTCGTTCGTCACATCGGAAAACGAAGCATAGCGGTCGGAAAGATCCCAATGACATCTTTCCAGTTAGATCGTTTTCGAGCTGTTTCCAGTAACTTTGCTCGTCTATACTGATTTGCGTCTTTAACTGACAGTGATCATCAGCGTAGTTAGATGTCGTATGGTCCTATAACTTCTTTCTCACTATTGTTTTATTTAGTTTTTTCTATTTCAAATGGGGTTCTAGCCAAAAGCTGTGGTCTTTTGAAGAATGTTCTAGTGAATTGGGCAAACACCTGAGTACATCGCTCGCCTTTCAAATGAAATGGGCTACCGCAAAGTGATGTTTCGAAGAACGCCTAATGTATTGACCGATCACCTCACATTCAAGGTTGACTCGCCAGATTTTGGAGAAACTGGACTGGCTCACGATACCACATCCACGGTGAAGTCCTGATTGCTCCATCGGATTGTCATCTGTTCCGCTCCCTGAAGCAGCTTCTGTGGTAAAAGATTCAGAGACTTCAAACAGCCAATAAATAACGTCGCCAGCTCTTTTGATTGCTAGCCTCGTTCTTTGTGGGAGGAAGACATCCAGTCTTTATCCAGCACTGGGTTATATGTCACTGACCATAACGTTGATTATAATTATTGATGATCTCTTTTAATCAAATAACAACTAAATCAACAAATGTTTTGAAATGCGTAGGTAATAGTGGGAAAACCCAAGAAAATTCCCAATTGTGTCACGCATTCTATCGCATCAACCCATTATCAATAAGTTACGTAAATTTTGTATTCTGTGTGCCTTGGACACTATCGTAATATATCATACCTTTCGTTTCGAGTGTTTTCTTAGTAACACAGCTCAAATTTCAATATGCCTGATAATATTTCTGATCCACGCATGTTAGTGGTCAGCCCTCTCTGACAGACCACTCCCATGCGTGGCTCAAAAAATGACTATCGTAATTGTTTTCACATTTAGTTATTCGATGTCTCCACCTATGAGGAAAAGATGTACGAGGGATTGATGGAAATTCTCGACGAGCATTCATTATGGTAAAAGGTGAACTTCACAGAATCTCGTTCCTGGCGAAGTGTAGAGTTGAACAAAAAATCTCGGAATATGTTTGAAAATTTTGTTTTTATGCGAAAATTATTAACAAAAACAACAACTATTCGCAAAAGTACAGCTTCCTGTTGTCCACGACTTTCTGCTACCGTTCTTGAGGATGCTGAATCTGCCCGATATATCAGTCCAGCTCTTTTAAGTTGAAAAACCCTTCACATGCTTCTTCAACTGCATTAATTGATTAAATCAAACGGCCATTCAAAAAGTGTTGCATTGATTGAAAGCGGTCATAATCGAATAGAACGACGTCTCTGGACCGTAAGCGGGGTGCGGAAAAACTTCGACGCCGTCCAACTTCTAAAACTTGCCCTTGATCTTCTTGGCCTTATGCGGCATGTCCTGTTGCAAAAAAGCGCCCCATACTGTTCACTAACAATTTTGGAGCTAAAATCAATGAACTAAATAAGTATATACAAGACTATAATTAAAAAAACGACATAAAGATGTCAAAAAATGAAACCGTTGGAATTCCCTAGAACTTTTTGCTCAGAACTTCATTGTGGTGATCAATGAATATATCGTCTTGGTGATATTCTTATTATTTAACAGAAATTGCCATTGAGTGTAGTTATTTCTTAAAGATAAAAGCTGTAGCTCTTCTTACATGAAAATGTGAATTAGTAATTCTTCAATATTTTTTAGACTTTCCGTCAAGCCTCTACCCACAGTATAGTAGCTGTGTTTATTCTAGAACCGCTTACATGAAGACGTGAAGTGTCACATCAAATTAACAATGTTCATTGGTGTTTATTATATCATTCTCTATGTCGAGGGTTGTCTTCTTTTCAACTGTTCTGAAGTGGCAATAAACCTCTCTAAGTAAATTGCACGAAAAAATGTGTGAAGCTGAGAAGAAGTATCTGTAGAAAAGAATTAAATTTGTTGCACCATACACTTGAGAATATAGTATTCTAGATGTTTACAAAGTGAAACCGCGGATGATGTCACAGGTTTGGTCTCAGTACTTGACAGTGATATCAAAGCAGTACCCATTACGGATATTAGACGCTGATGTGGTAGCCGAGTTGTGATCGGATTCAAAAGACAGACGGGGTTACACATTATTTAGAGTGTCAGAGTTTAGTTTGAAGAGGGTTTATTGTTTCCGGCTATGACGTAGGCCGTTGTGAGCCAGTGGGAATGCTTGGACAAGAAAATGGACAAAACTTTGCCAGATACGAATTTTCCTTCCACACGTGACAAGTTTTTGTTAGTTTATTGACAGATAGTTTTCAATATAGAAAAATCGCACTTCTTTTCAGATTGAGCAATACTGCTGCTAAATGAACTAAAGCACTTTGACACATCAAATGAGCACATTCCTACTCTGTGCAAACTCTGGGGTGTGCCTCCAATTAAGTAGAAAACTTAGAAAACCAGAACGCTGACTTTTTTCGAAGAGGTGTTTACTCTGCGTACCGTATCTGTCTAACATGCTTTTCTGCTGAGGGTTTCGAAGTGTTTCAGTGGGTAGATTGCGAGTCAAATTCGACCTTCAAAGGCTCTGAGAAAGGCGACACCGCTGAGCGTTGGCCATCATAGATGTATTGTATTTAGTAGATTTCATTGTTAATAACGTACCTGTTCATCAAGAAGACACGGAATTATAAACGAAGACTTAAAAGAGAATTGTAAATGCGGTGTTATAACATAAATATTGGAAAACGATACATAACAATACGATTGTGTCGGGCGATCAGGCTGGCACCCTTTGTCAGATTAAAAATTTCACATTTGTAATGTTTTGACGTCGCACGTGATGCCGATCTCAAGTCTTACTTTTAGTTTGTCTAAGAAAACTAGACTTCCACTCAAGAGAAAAGCCTGAGTAATGCAGAATACAAAAATATTGTGAGGATTACGTAGTGAAACGTTTCACCTGAACGATTTATCGAACGCAAAGAGATTGAGAGAGTGACAAATTTAGACCATCTGGGAGAAGTTTGCAAATCAAGAAATCTCGGAAAACAAGTTTCAGAGAATTCTGAGCCTCATAGTCTCTGTATCATGAAGCTTGTTTAACCAAAAAGGGCAGTCAAAACATGTAGCTAAGTGCTGATGAAATATACCAATGATTGCTATAGAATATCGTGCTTGAAACTTAGCACGTTGACATAGCATGCTTAATAACTGTTGATTCGAGTGTCAATAATAGTTTTTCAGTGGTCTGCAGATCAACACCAGATAATGTGAAAAAGTCTCAATGAAACAATGACATCATTCGTTGTTGGAGAATTTGCAAGATCTTTGACATCAGTGCATTACACTGATAAAAGTGAACTGAGCGAACTACAAAGACACCCAAATCGATAACTCGAATAAACAATGTCGTTAGCCAAGATAAATTTCTAAAATTGAAGTAAACATCGGGATCGGGTCAATAACAGGGTCAAGTAACGCATACCACAACTTGGTTTTGAGGCCTTCTTTGAAGAACGTGTCACGCTAGATATCAATACACTTTGACCTCCTGAGATACAAGCGCAAAATAATCTTGTGAAATGAATTTTTTGGGATATAGGATAAAAAGACCATGTGAGAAAGGAGTTGGAAGCGCAGACTGGAATAGTAAAGATAATAATGTTCTATCGATTATCGGTCATCTTGTTCCTCGTATCGGGCGTTATTTACCGCTTATCACTCCACTGTGTATCTTGATTGAATGATATTTAAGACATGCTACGACGACGACCGCTGGCATCACCCGTGTAGGATTCTTCAAGCTGTTGCTTTATCATACTCTATTCTAACTACTAGTTCCTCTTATCACCTATTGTTTCTAACGCCTGTTTTCCCACTATTCAACAAGAGACTTGAGCGGGTGCTAATAAATCCTTCATTTTTCCTGTCGCTTGCAATAGTAGGGTCTTCCTCGATTAAGATTTCCTTTACGCATCTATCCTACCGTTGGTATTTGTATCTGTCGAAGTTTCTAACTGTTCACATTTTCAACACCTTGTTAAAATACATTTTCTGTTCTTTCATAAGATTGAAATATCGTTCATTAATCCAAAGCTTGACACTTCTTATGCTATAATTGTGTTTCGAGGTCGCTTTTCCAATGCACTGTAGCAGTAGAAATAAAATTTGTTCCATACTCAATTTTTCGCGCAATCTTCCCTTACTTATTTAGAAATTTTTCTCTTCTTCGCAGAGATTCCTAGGTTGTAAATGATTGTAGAAGAAAATTTTTCCTACCGTTCTGCAGACGTAAGCTTATCATTTGCAATTACCAAGTACTCTCCTTAAAGTCGCAAGCAGGCGTGCTCGACCAGCATTCTAAGATGTTCTTGAAGGAAATGGAATTCTGAAGCAATAGAGCACATAAATCAAATGTTGAAGTCCTGGTACCTGTGACGAAGAAACAAATTGTGATATGGGAGTAATAACGCGAAGAACTGAATGCCAAACAAACCCTCTAATGTTCCTAAACCTGTATACGAAAAATGTATGAACCTGTGGAGAAAATCTTCAAGAATCAGCATCATAGTTATATCTAAACATATTCTCAAAGAGGAGGAAAAATCCTAAATTCAATAACATAAAGCGCCCGCTGCATGTGAATAGCGCTGTGCGATCGATACTCAGCAATTCATCCACTCCAACAGAAAAGAAATGCGCGTCGAGTGCGAAACCCACACTTTATTTGGATGCTACAGCGCGCCAAATAGTGCTTTTCAAGGAAGAGAATATCGTTGATTTTGACGAGATTCAAGCTATCGAATGATTACTGAAAGTATGGATAAAAAGGTCTTTCCAGCAAATTTTGCGCCAAGGTTCGCCACATGTGATACTCAATCTTATTCTTACTTCCACAGCACACCAGCGCATTAAAAAGGCACTTCAAAGACAGCTATAAAGTTGTTGAGTTTCAAGCCTAAAAAACCGCATTGTCCTCAAAGGGTTGACAATAGGTGCCGATAACGGAAAAGTACCAACTTTTGTACAACAGTTTTCCACTGATTTGCAAAACTTCAGATTGAGAGAGACTTCTGGTAGCGAATGGACCCAGATCCTGCTCTAACGCACTTATATTCGTGCAGCAGATGGGCCGGCATTGATCCAGCAGAGGTGGGTGGCAAAGACGTAATTTTCCTTGGCTCGATCAGAGCCATCTCATAACTACATGACTCGGATAATGAATTGTTGAAATCCTGTGCTAATTAAGATTATGACCTTTAGGTAATCAACGAATATATCCGAATAGGAGAAAAGACATGCGAGGAACTCAGATTGATAACTCACATTGAAGATCTCACTTATGAAGATAACGATGGCATGGGTTAGTGAAAAAACCTTCCAAGCTATCTCAATTAGGGCACTATATGTCCCTTCAAGTTCTAGTCCACTTTGTTAGATACGGAGCTTCACACTTCTCAAAATCAAAAATAAGATTATACTCAATGAAGAAGAATTGCTAAGGCTAAAAATGAAAAGCAACGAGAAAGTAGAATCATTTTCAACTGATCTATGAGCAACATTTTAATCACTCTAAGATTTTAGGAAACAACACCAGCAACATGGTGGATGTTTGGGGTGAAGTGAAGGAACACCTGGTGATTTTTCTTCATGGCGGCTACTGGCAGGTATGTACACATCGTCGTAACTGATAAGTTGCATGACTTATTCCTTTGATACATTTTCGGGAAAAGACATGTGCAACTTAACAAAGTCTACATTTATTTGATATATAATCAGTCTAGGGCATTGTAACATCATGGCAAGACGAAGTTTGTTAGCAAAAAAAGTTTCTGATCACGCAACTGAGTTCTGCTAGGTGACGACTTCTGGATACTATTTTCTCTTGCTTAATTTTCAATGAGGATGACGCTGCTTTTATTACATTTTGATTGGTGCACGAATTACACCAAACTTCTCTTGCTCCCAAAATTCGAAACCTGGTGATGTCGTGCTTTCAGGAGTTTATCAAAGGAATGCTTTGATGAAAACGCTCGCAGCCGGAGCTAATTAAGCGTGATTCGTCAAAGCTCAAATCATATTTGAGACCAATATTTGTTTAGTAGTCAGTATTTAGCAAAATAACAGAAATGAATTTGCAACTCGTTACTCTTTTGTTCGGCTTACAGCACAATGAAAGAGTGCAAGGCGGTTTAAGGGGCTTAAAACATATCAAGGAACACCGCCAAAGCACCGTATTTATTGAAATTTGTGTATACGCGGCAAGAAAAATTTAACATCGTGGACAATATAATGCCGATTCACTCGCTAATAAGCTAAATATTAGGGTTAATTTTCAATGTCTTTCTATTCTGCGAAAGAACACTGTCATGAATGAATCTCGTTGGACATTGTTTGTTAGTATCATGTTTGGAAATAAAGGTACTATTAGACATGTTTAAAATGAGGAAATCTTTCAGGAAGGAAGCAGAAAACTGGTTAGTCCAGTAGCCGTGAATCTCATTAAAAATGGTATCGCAATGGCGTCAGTGGGCTACGAATTCGCAAGCAATACTCGGCCGCTCTCAACTGTTGCGCGACAAGTTGAAAAAGCTGTGGAAGTGCGATTTTGCTTCATGTTTGTACTTCCTCATACTTTATGCCTCATTATAGAAGTTTTTATCAAAATAATCGAAATGTTACAAGCTAGAAAAACCTCAGAAATTATCATGTGGGAATCTCAAAGACGACCGTATACATCCAGAAAGCTAGTACGACCCGTCTCCATTGGTAGCGCTGACCCTAGCATAATTTCCATTCATTTCCCACTCACTTAGCGGTTTAGAGTAGTGATCGGTTTCAAACATGGTGCGCAAGGTTCAATCCGTTGATCAGCACTCCATCATAGGACGCATATAGTTGTCTTTAGCCTCGACACGTCCGCACAGTGCATAATTAGCCATATTGAGGGCGCGTATATTTTCGTACAGCCCTTTTTTACAGTTCCTTTCGTCCATCTGTCTCCTGTTCTCTCTGTTATCTGATCGCTCATCTACATATGATATTTATTTCATATTTTGATACCGATTCATACTTTTGTGGGTCTGATGGTGCAATAGACTTCGAAGAAAGCTGCGCAAATGGATCGCTTCCTCGCATTCACCTTCCACAAAAATCCTTGAAAATTTTCTGTATTGTTTCGGCTGTCACTTGATCATATGTCTTTTTTATGGGCGTTGTAGAATATTGACCGAAACATTTTCTTGCAGCCTCGGAGATTTCCGAGATAATGCGTTCTCATGTTTATTACTAGAGAGTGCCGGGTTGAGGAATCAAACAAGCGTCTTGCTTATCATCTCCTTCTTGATGTACTGCATCATTAATCACGGCGCCATATGCCTACTACTCATTAATTTCATAAAGTCTATATTCTTTATTTACCTATTACTCAAGTTTTCTTTTTTCCCATTCTCTTGATTTAGTTTCTTCTCATGAAATATCCAAGCGTCACGTACGTTACTCTAGCTGGGCACTCAGCTGGCGCACAGCTGGTTTTCAAAGGTTTGTGGTTCTGTAATAGTTAAATAAGATTATTATCTGCCTATTCGCATTTTAATTCTGAATTTCTGATATTTTGATCGTGTGATAGATTTGATGGTGAGCAGTCATCAGCATGATGAAGCAACGTTGCCCGTTTTCAAATAATGAATATGGGGTAAAATTTGATTAGGTACTAGCTGTGAGATATGAAGCAATTTACAACTTAGGCGCACAATATTACCTTTCTTTCACGTATTTTGGATGAATCCCCTTCGTCATCGAACTGTCTTCAGCCTACACTCACCTAAAGTCTCGTCGTATACAAAAGCTCGCTCTCTTGGCCGGCGTCTTCGACTTGCAAGAGTTACCCCAATGCGAAATTGGTACAGTTATTGGGTTCGTTCAAGATTATAATACCGTGTGTTTTTCTCATTTCTCCGCTGACATGTGGTTTTGCAGTTTGACCCGCGAAGAAGCGAAGTTGAACTCGTGTAGCGCATTCGAATTAGTCGATACTGGAGTTAAAGTGTTGTTACTTATAGCTATAAAAGTGGGTGAACGCTCATCACTTCATTTTGAAAATCCTTTTTTACTGTATACAAGACCTTTACTTCCGACTGTTTATATGGGCTCAAAACATATACCTCGCTCAAAACAATAATAATCTAATAATCTAATAACATATTTTGAGCCTTTTCGGAGTGTGATATGGCATTCATGCAGTGTTTTGCCATTACAAGCTCATCAGTAGCACGGTGCCTTTCAGTTCAGCAAACCCCTCAAAGGGGGACGTGTCCCCTACAGATGAAGGAATCGACGCTGAATTATTCTGATCACCAGATATTAAATGCGAAAAATCCCCGACATTGCAGTGACCAATGGTAGAGCGCTCGTGGCATGTCGGGTATTTTCTCGCTCGACATGCGGAAAATAATACAGTGTCTTCTCCTTCATGTGGAGGGGTATGTTCGGCTGTAAGGGATCGATTAAACCGAAAGGCACCGTGCTACTGATGAGCCTGTAACGGTGAAACACGTGCCCTTAGAATGTGTCATCAGATTATCAGATTATTGTTGTATTTGGTACTTTTCTAGTAGGTGAAAGGAAATGAAGAAACGATGCGTTTCGCTAGACGAGAACTTTTCATATGCGCGATATCAATCAATTGAAAGCTTAAATCTCGGGCTATTGCGCTACGTGCTCGCTTTTGTAAAGGCCTCTTCATAGCCTGTGAGAATGTTTAGAACTTATCGAGGTCGTTGCGTCAGAACCGTACGTACGTTTCGGAGGTGTCGCCTTTTTCATCAGTGGCCCATGCACCACACTGAACCCTACTTTATAGAAGGAATGGGGGACGCTTTTCATGGTGATAGCAGATGATATTGTGTTATCACCATTTTTCCAGTCGCTGGATTGCGGCTGCCAGCGAATACGTAAAATTCATCTTATCAACTTGAAGAGCGAGACACCTCCGAAACGTACGTGTAGCTCTGACGTAACAACCTCGGTAAGGCGCTAAACATCCTCGCATTAAGTGCTTATAGCGTTACCACTTATAGCGGCTCACTACGTTACCCAGTCGTTGAAATAAAATTAGGCAGAAGATGAAGACAAATTTTACTTCTACCAAGCTGTCAGTTCAAGTGGGCTTATGCTGATTCCTGCTCCTAGATTAATCCCCTCGGATAATTGTTGACCACACCTGAATAGGTTAGAAAATGGATTAAAAAGAGGCAGAGCGAGGACGCTGATGGTGTGATGAAAAGCTACTGAGCTCTCGGAAATAATCAGGGAGTCAAAACCACCTCAAATTCCATGTGGTAGTTGTATCTCAACACTCTTAGGGTTAAATCTCCCACCATGCCCTAATAATTTGAAAATTTCGTCAAATTCAGATAGTATGACTGTCGAAACGTGATACATCACTAGAAATTTTTCTCTTCTTTTTTCAGGATTCACCAAAACTCATTGAACAGAACAAGGACATGGCCAAAGCAATGAAAAAAGCGGGCGTCTCAGTCCAGTATCATGTAATTGTATTTTAATTAATTAAATCAAAATTATTGCCAAATTTACTGAGTAGAATTCATCAGGTGCAAAAAGAAGTGCTGCTTTCGACTTTTGAAATGCCTAAGTTTGTAATGAACTTTACCAATTTGAATAAAACTTGCTAGTATGTAGAGATCTTCGAACAAGGTGATATGCTTGTCTCTGCAGCAAAATGAATTTCTGATATGATGGAGTTGAAAAGTTCTTCGCTTTTTTTCTTATCAACGACCCAATTTCGTTTATGAAGTCAAGTGATCGAACAACACTTCGTGTAGAAGAACACCATAGCTTCCCAGACAGAAGCGTTCTATTTACTTGAACATTGAATACAATAAAAATAGGTTCTTTTTCGAAAATGAGTTCGTCTGCACTGCGTTGTTATAAAGATCACACTTAGTTGAATGCATGGTCAAAAAGCAGCTATTTTTAATCCATTATTCCAGGAGATCAAGGAATGTGATCACTTCAGTCTTATCCACGGATTTCTGAACAACGAAGCAGAACAAGTGCGAACACTTCTGTCGTTTCTCTGTAGTTAGTGGAGTATATGAGAAATATCAACGTCATATCTGATCTGCTGAAAGTTAATCGCAATGGAATAAAACTAGAGACAGTTGCTCATTGTTATGTATGAATTATTTAGTGTTATCTCTTACTGACATAATGAATAATCCTCAAGACAGCAATGAAGATTACTAGCATTATGCATTATTCATAAAACGTGAAGCTTCAGTTGAGATGAGTTAGCTAAGAACGACGTAAGCTAGGCTTCACTGAATTTTCTAATTTAAAGGAAAAAAGAACAGTACGCAGTGTTCAAAATACTATATTATGTATGTGTATATATGTGAATATCTAGGACGCCTGTAGCGCAGTGGTTAGATCTGCCCGCGACGCCGCTGTAGTTAATAGCTCGAACGCGCGCCTGAGGCTCACTAACCTTTATATTCCTCCAGGGTCAGTGAGTTGGTACCATTCTTGTGTGGAAGGATAGCAGCACTGGCTTAGTACATCGCTAGGCCATTAAGAGTCAATGTAAAGGCCAAATATTCGTTTAGTTACCTTTAACAATGCTTGATGAAGTCCAATGCATGGCACATCTCTCAGGGGTCGATTAACGCCGAGACTCCTATATTTCTTTTATTCTATCTCATAGTTCTTATATTATAATTGTTCCATTTCTATTCTGTTTCGTCTTATATTTGTCCATTCATCTATATTTGATGACACCACATCATACCACCGTTAAAAGCTGTCAAGCGAAAAAAATTGTTTCGGTTAGAGTGTTTCTCTAGACCATGCTCAAATTTCAATATGCCTCATAATTATTTTTGAGCCATGCATGTGGTCTGTTATGGGCACTTACACAGTGCAATACACGTGTGTGGGCCTTGTGCAAACTCGTCAGTTTCACAGCACCTTTCGTCTTAGCCAATCCTCTTAAGTGTCTATAACAGACCACATATATGGCTCAAAAATAACTATCAGACATTTCAAAAAGAATTCTGTCTGTTCTCCGATACCCAATATGTACCGTCGTGACTGGGTTCAATGTCTATACCGACCATACATGCCAAGCTGTTGAGGGTTGATTACTGACAGATAGATGTGTTGTAGTGTAGAAAGAGTGGTGGCAAAACATTTGTTGGTAGAGCAACTAGTCAGAGCACGCATCCCCGGGGAAGGTGAGATGCGGGTTTGAGTCCTATCTGACGCAGGAATTTTGCACAACACCCTACATCATTGGGTATATCTATATTTACTCAATTATTTCATATATATTGAGAAGTTTTTGTAGAATTACATATTTACTTATTTATTTATGTATTTTTGAAACAACAGTTTCCAGTAGTTGTCGACAGTACAAATGTTCGTAGTCCAAACATGCGTCTTAAGAATACATAGACTGACATGAGATTTCTCTTGATTTTATTGCTTTTTCACAATGTTATGGAGCTGAACATCACAGTCACTGCAAAAGTAGTAAAAACAAAAGAAATCTTGAGAGTTACATATACACAATGGCTGTCAATTTGATGAGTTCAATGTGATATGTGCTTACCCGATCAAACCTGTTGAAGTCTAGATGATGGTTACATTAGGGATATATCGAAGAGAGTGATGGCAAGGAGGTGGCCACAGTGTTGCAGTGGTAGCACGCGCCCCGTGTGCAGATTCAACTCCCTCTTGATGTCGAGCTTTTGCTTAAGAGTCAGTTCTCTTGAAGGTCACCGACGTATATTCATCGAAACAAATTACGCTTACGAGATCACTTGTAACGGTCATATGCCGACCAGCGTTGTTGTATTGTAACTACTAGTTCCTCATCAAATCAATTCCATTCTCGAAGTCATAAACTACGAGAAAAGGTATCTTTTCTCTCTGTGGATATCACATGAAAGTGATAGTGATGAAGCGCAACGTGGTGATCTACGTACTGATGCAAGCAAGGCGCGCATGCAGAGCGAAGTTGTACTTGATATTTGTAAATTTCAAGCACTTCCTTTGTTTAGGAGAGCATATGGTGCAGTGGTGCTCTGCGTCGCACACAAGACCGTTGGCAATCTCGTGCCCATGGCTCACCAAATCATCCATCTCTCCGCGGTCGGGTAAATTAGTACCATAAGGGTCTCAGATCTGTCTAGGAGGGTAAGCGGCACTGACTCGTTACAGCGAGAGGCTACTGCGAGTCGTTGTAAAGGCCAGATATGCATTCAATCACCTCAAGCGAAGATAAAAGTTCAAGACGAATGCATGGTGCAT
Organism: Parelaphostrongylus tenuis; assembly: GCA_019055375.1. Lineage (NCBI taxonomy): Eukaryota > Metazoa > Nematoda > Chromadorea > Rhabditida > Metastrongylidae > Parelaphostrongylus > Parelaphostrongylus tenuis. The sequence continues at coordinate 89,435 of JAHQIW010003050.1, forward strand.
CCCTTAGGGATCGATCAACGCCGGGAACTTTATCCTTTGTCCTATTATCCCTTGGTTAGCCGATGCGAGGTTGGTAATAAAAGGATAAAGGATAAAGCTCTGAGCGCTGATCAATCCCTGAGGGATGCGCCATGCATTCGTTTTCAATTTCTAACATCGTTTGAGGTGATTGAATGATTTTCTGGCTTTTACAATGACTTACTGTGGCTCCAGCTGTATCGAGTCAGTGTCGCTTACCCTCCTACATAATTCTCAGACCCGTCTGGTACCAATTTACCGACCCCGGAGGAATAGATGGCTTGGTGAGCCAGAGCGCGAGATCGAACTATTGAGTTTGTGTGCAACGCGGAGCACCTCTGACCACTGCAGCACGTGCGCTCTCTGACCTACCATATGTGGCGGCAATCATTGCTGTAATTATATTTCCAAGAATATTGAAGGTATGCAAAACTATATAAGCAGTAAAAAAAGAGCTCGCAAATCATTGCTACTGTCCCGCATAAAATAAAAAATTTGAAAAAGTAGTAAATAAAAGCAAAGAAAGAAAAAACTTTCGTAAATTATTGTTATTATTCGGCATTTTATTACCAATATGACAAGGTTCTTTAACCCTTTGGATCCCACGGTGCACGCCCACAGCTCCGCCTCGCCGCGCGCGGCATCATCAACCATGTGCTACGGACTGTTTGCCGCGGGAGGTGAAGCGCGCGGAGCTGGCGGCGTGTTACTGTCTGTCGTACCCAAAGGTTTAACCCTCTCACCGACCGAAAGCAGTCCGCATCGATTTTGGTACATAGGTGTCTCGACGGTTTCGTGTCTCCCAATATAACTGAAACCATCGCGTATCGCCCTCCATCGTCGATCGCCGACGCCGCGCGGACTGATGACAAGGCGTGTCGGACGAGATTGCACGCGCATTTATCTCCTAATTGCGCGAAATCGATGCGCTTCGAAATCGGAGTCCTAGTTGGGTCCGAACCACTCCGTGACGACGACGTGATCTCTGCGACGATCCTCCGATACCAAAGTGATAACTGCTTTGTTTAAAAAAAAATAAAAAAAATCTTCGAACTAAAAGTTTTACCTTCTAAATTCTCCCTGGTTTTCGCTGTTATCAGTTGTAGTTACTTTTTTTTTCACCTCACTTATTCCTTCGCTTTCCCTTCGCCCTCTTTATGGACTCGATTTCATATCAGTTCGTTCGATTTCCCACTTTTTTCTTTGGTAATCGAGTCATCGTTGCTGTTTTTCTGGGATGTATTTCTTATTCTTTAATTTGTCTATAACATTTTATATAATTTACAATTTTAATTTAATAACAGTTGATTAATTAGTTGTTATAGTAATTATAATTAACTATTATAGTTAATCATTATTATTATTATTATTATTACTGTTATATCTGCAATTATAATTAATTATTTAATTACAGTAATTTTGATTCTAACATTTTATATTTTTCTTTATTTGTATCATCGATTTTCCATCATCACAGTTCACCGCGCAAATCCAAGCCCTTTCCAGTATCGATTCGCGTTTCCTCCGAAATCCGCACTTTGAACGTCGGACGGGATTCGAACCCGTATTTCACCCTTTCCGGATGCACGTGCTAACCGTTGCACTGCCGGTGCTGCTATATCACCATCACTCTTTCCTTGACAGTTCTAGTTGATTTGACATATATGCGTGTCAGCGTGACGGGGTTAACTGCTGATATCGGCTGCCATGCCTAATAGTTGCGCAGCGGTTAGCACGCCCCTCTAGAAAGTGTGAAATGCGGGTTCAATCCCGTCCGGCGTTGAAATTTTTGCATATCACTCAACATGGTTGGATACATATTTGTAATGTCATAAAAGGGAGAAAGCTCTCGACGTTGATCAGTCCCTGAGGGATGCGCCATGCATTCATCTTCATTTTTAAACTTAGTTTGAGGTGATTGAATGCATACGTGGCCTTTACAATGACTCGCGGTGGTCTCCCGCTAAACCGAGTCAGTGCTGCTTATCCTCCCAGACAAGTATGAGATCAGCCTGATACCAATTTACACATTCCAGAAGGATGGATAGCTTGGTGAATGATGAGCACGAGATCGAACCATCGACCCTGTGTGCAACTCAGAGCACTTCTGGCCACTGCGCCACATGCCCCTTGTACATCATAGCACCGCTGAAGTGGTTCAATAAAAAGAATTCTGATTTTATAAAAGTTCCCACTCTAAACAGGTTTGATATCTGAAGGAGACTGTGTAGAACATATATACATATACACATATATGTGCATAGAGAGAGAGAGAGAGAGAGAGGGAGAGAGAGAGAGGGAGGGAGAGAGGGCTTCTCCCTTCTTATTCTTGAGACAGAGAGAGGAAGAACTCTCTCTTTCTCTCTCTCTCTCTCTCCCTTGGCATTTCTATCGTATTCATTGAAATTTCCGAACCCTTGAGATAGTTGAGTGATTGAGAATTTCTCGTCAATTGCTGGAAAACTGGCGTCATCACTAAGTTTTTTGATGGTATAGTTCAGGTCGTCCTGATAGCAATTGGTCCTCCGCAGCTGCATCACCGAGAGGTTTCCGTGAGTTTTCCATACTTCTGTCCACTGTTTTTCGTCATAGAGTTTAATTGTCCAAGTTTTTGAACTCGATTTTGAAGTGCTTCAACTTTTAACACCGATTTTATCCGCAGTTCTCTTTTTTTTGCCATTTATTGTTCCATATTTAGGTCCCAAACATTACTTATGGGTGACGTTTCGGGACAGAGATTTGCTAAAGGGGCAAATCAACAAGAGGTGAGATTATTTCTTTTTTTCTTTATTTCGAGTGCTTTATTAAGACCACGCTCAAACTTCACTAGATCCTTTCATTATTATTTAAGCCAACATGTCATGTGGTCTGGTAAAGGCTCTTGTACAGCCCGAGACACGTGTTTCGTCCTTACAGACTCGTCAGTCGTGCAGAACCCGTCGTCTCTCGATATCTTCATAGTCACTTCTCTCGGGAGCTCTACTCCCTTGCAGAGAGTCATCGAAGACGAACGTTTTACACTCTGTGTCAAGTGAAATTTTCACCTAACACAAAGTGTTGCGTACTCGATTGCTCTTTGGCTGGTATTTTTATCATGTTGTACCTTTATTTCGAGTGCGTATAATATGGTAAAATACCAGCCAAAGGGCAATCGAGTGCGCAACACACGTTCGTCTTTGATGACTCTCTGTAGAAGAGCTGGGCTCCCGAGAGAACTGGCTATAAAAAGATCGAAAGACGACGGGTTCTGCCCGACTGACGAGTCTGTAGGAACGAGAAACGTGTATCGGGTTGCACAAGAGCCCTTACCAGACCGCATGACAAGTTGGCTCAAATGATAATGAATGGATTTTTTTTTCAATTGATTGCTTTAATTAGTTGGAACAGATGAGTATTAGAAGGACCAGTAAGATTAGTAGCTTTCAAAGCCATGACAAGTTGTTCTTCTCTTTTTATTAAGATTTTTTATTGACTTTTTGACTTTTTGATATTCGTATGCCGTAAAGGTCTCTTTCTCGACGAATAGTCGATTATTCCTCTAATTTCCATTTGTCCAATGATTTTTAAGCGATATGCAAAACTTTGTACCTCAGGCGGGAGTTGAACCCAGGTTTAATCTTTTCCGAGGACATACTCACCAGTGCACTACCGAAACTCCTGTTCCAATATTGCCCTTTCTGTGATCGCAGGTTGGTCGTCAGGAACCATCCATTTTCCAACCACATTTTCCATTTACTTTCGCGGTTTTCAATAGCAACACTCTAGGAAAAATTGGATTATAAATGTAATACTTCGTATTTTTTACATGATCCGGCATCATGCCTACACTGCGAGGGTCCCAGCACTTTTTTGTGTATTCGAATCATGATCTCACATCCATCATCGACAAGAAATCCCCAGACTGTTCCGTGTGGATTCGACTGATGCCTGGGGATTTTGTCATCGTTGAGATTATCGTTAAGTGCTTGTCGAGTCGTTTTTTCCTGGAATTCTATGATAGCTGTGCTAGAGAGTGTTCCCAGTGAATTGGAGCGGTTAAGCTTGTCCTAGACATACCTGGTACCTTTTTAGCACCACCGAGATGGAAAGCTCTCGTTTCATCCGGCATGAGGTCGGGGGCCAGTTCTCCCTTACTCGTCTGGGCATAATCATTATCGCTGCGTTTCCTGTTCTCCGTACATCTTATCGGATTGATAAACAGTAGCACGAGCCCCGGAAAAGGTGATATGCGGGTTCGATACCTGTCTGAGGTTCATAGTTTTGAATACCACCGAACATTATCTGATACATTATTATAACATCATACTACTGCTAAAAGCGGTTGAATAGAAAGAATCGTGTTTATTGAACAGAACGATGGTTATTTTAAGAGCGCATGTTGATAGAGATACTCCGTGTCGCACACAAGGTCGATGGTTCGATCTCGCGCTCATGGTTCACCAAGCCATCCGTCCCTTCGCGGTCGGTATATTGGTGTCAGATTCGTTCAAGAGGATAGCAGCAATGACTTTATGCTGCATTGATTGGAAAACGCAAATCGCTCTAAAGGCACTCATTACCAATACGACGCTTGATAAAGCCGAATGCATGGCGCAGCACTCGAAGATTAATCAACGCTGAGAGCTTTATCCTTTTATCCTTTCATGGTTATCGTCTACCTTTGGAATATATCTGATTGGACGACGGTCTTTGAAATTATAGAAATACCCGGCGCATTTTGTCGCGTAACTAGAAATGTTTTTAGTTCCGGAAAAAATTTTTTCGAAATCAAAGTGAAAGACAAATCTTATGAAGCTTCTGGACTCAAAAATATGTATTATTAGATTATCTGTTATAAGTAATCAGCGAATTTTGTCGTCATCATCACAAATCAGGAGCTCAGATTGTTGTGTTGTTGGGAATACGTAAGTGATTTGCTGTTGTTCGAACGTATATTCTGAAAGAGCGCTCGTGGCGTAGTGCTTAAAGGTGCCCTACGAAACACTCATGATCAATGGTTTGATTCCGTGCTGAGAGCTCACTGAGACTTTCATCCCTTCGAGGTCAGTGAATTTGACCGAACCTGTTTGGGTGGATGGCAGCACTTAGTTGATACGTCGGTAGGCCACCGCAAGCTATTGTAAGGACCAGATATGCTTTCATTCATCCCAAACGATGCTGGATAAAGCAGAATGCAAGACGCATCTCTCAAGAATTGGTTAACGCCAAAAGCTTTAGCATTTCATCCTCGTATTCTCAAGTATCAATTTCTTTTATCATTCAGCACATGCCACGAGATTAATGTGAAAATTTTATACCGCTAACGTCTCATCGTTTTCTTCGGAGCCGATGAGTCGAGTCGAAACTTTAGCAGAATGAATTATCATACCAATCTCGTGGTATTAGTAGGGTGGGGAAAAAGTTCTGAGAAAATGCGTGTAAGACATTTATTTATGTACCTATTACATTCGAACAAAGACAAAACTATTAGTCAAAGTACTCCCCTTCAATTTCAAGCACTTCTTGCCACTTCTCCGGCAAAAAAAGATCTTCCGCGAGCATAAAATCACGATTTCTTAATGTTGAAGATTCTATTGATGCGCTCACTTGCCACCGTTGCATTTGAACTCAACAGCCATTCGTGCATCATCAGCAACCTAATTTGCTCGCTTGTTAATCCATCTCGAAATAAGTGGATGAGTTATATACCAATCAACACGGGAGAAGACGGGCTTTTAGTTGAGTCCAAAAACACAAAAAATGACCGGAACCCAAAAAAAAGTTGCAAGCATTTTCTCAGTACTTTTTCCCAACCTATTAGCTTAGCATTCAAGAAACAATCATTCATTGGCAACATCTGGCTTTGAGGATGGTCGGTTTTCAAACGTACTTTCTGAAATTCATTTGGTACTTTTCTATTAGCCGACGACAAATGAATACTCAACTTGATTTACTGCAAAAGAATTTTTCAAAGGAGTGTCAGTAATCAAAGCTTAAATCTCAGGCTAGAGCCGTACCTGACCGGTTTTTCAATGCACCCTTTTATAACGATGTGAAATTCATAGTAAAATTATGTTTCACACCCGTCGCTCGCCTTTATCTATACCACACGTATAATTCGCGGGAAGCGCGAAAAGCATGTGAACTTGTGGAGAAATTCTCATAGTTTTGTCCAGCGAAATAAGAGCGAGATAAAAAGTGCGTGGTTGTGCGTAACATAATTTTATTTTGGATTTTACAGCGTTATGAAAATGATTCGAAAAATCGCTGACGTACGGCTCTAACCGTAGATGCAAGCTTTCGAATGATTACTGGCACTCTTATGGAAAATTCTTGTCCAGCTAATGAGATCGAGCATTCATTTGTAGCCGTCTAACAAGAAAAGCACCATTCGATGTCTCCTCAAAAGAGCAGTGAACGCTAAATCGTAGCGTTTCAGAAGGCGTCTTTTTTTCAGGGAAAGTATCTACATATTTCAAATATTATTGAATGATATGCAAACCTTCAAACCTCTAGCGGGATTCGATGAGTTTCACCCCTCCCGTAGAAAAAAGTATCAGCAGAACAGGGGCCCCGGCAGTGTGGGTTAGCACGCGCCCCGGATAAGATGAAACGCGAGTTCAACTCCCGTCAGAAGCTCATAATTTTCCATATCACTCAGCGGACATATAGTCGTAACATTGTATCACTACTAAAATCGATTAAATAGCGAATTCTGGTCGATTACACATTCATATTTCTTAAGAGAAGTGCTCATCAGCCTAGCCGAGTCACAGCGCTTTTGCGGCGCCATGCTCAGGCCAAATATTCTGACGTCCGTGTTGCTCCGTGTTTCAGGTATTGTCACTTGTACCATTGGAAGTCACTGAATTTGTGCATATATTTTTGATTTCTTACTGATTGCTTTTGATTTAGGTGTCATTTTTCAAAAGTTCTATTTAGACCCAGTGATCTACCCGGTCGCGATTTTCCATTAGACCATAAACACTTTGTTGACAAGTCAATGGGTCTGCGTCATTTTTCGACAAAAGTTTGCGAAAAAGTTAAAGAGAAAGGACGAACAAACTACAATCAGGTGAAAATGCTGCGAACTATTTATTGCTTTTATACATTTTCTTTCCGTATTAACCCTATTGTGGCCACTCCTTACTTTGAATGAAGAGTGGGACATAGAGGCTGCGGCCACACCGCATTTTGTGATTTTTTTTTGGCGCAGTAATTCGCTTTGAGCTTGGTATTTAACCCTTATGGAGAGTTTTGGTCTGATCAAAATTCAAAGTGATTTCAAATTGATTCCGTCAAATAAGAAATTACGAGCACGCTTAGGCTTAGGCTTAGACTCAAAACATTGATGGGGCTACATTCTTAACTAGCGTCTTGTAAATTTACTCATTCTTGTAGGTTCTTGTATCCTACATTATTCACAAAAAACCAACCGTCATAGAGACACTGTCGCCCTTACATAGTCGATTTTATAGCATGTGCTGTGTAAAGTGTGGAATTTCTGCCAGTGACACCACGGTTTTTGGCACTTTATTCGTCCGTCTTCGCAGCGTTTTTTTTCCACTGTGCGGATCTCAGTAGTTCTATCATCCATTCGTTTTATAATATTCTTCTTGAATGTCGTAAAATACTGGTTGAGCACATATCCTTGCAATTTCGAGGATAGCTGGCTGTGAAGTGTTGACTGCTGGAGAGTATAGGGGGATGGGAGTCGGTCCCACACGCGCCACGACGAGCATCACAACCGCTCGCTCGCGATGCCCCCATGCCATACTAATATAATAAATTATCATCGTTTGCAAGGAAGAGAGCTATCAATTGCTGGCTAAATTTGAAATTTCCGTGCTTGAGTTTTATCTGAGGTATGTACGGTGTATTGTGGCTCCTCATCAAGGGGTGAAGAGATCTCTCCTGCCTCTATCAATGAAGAATCTGAGTGTGATGAAATCGATACAGGAATTGGTATGGAGATGAGGACAATGAAGAGGTCAAGAAGGATATGTTCAGAAGAAAGTAGCTTTTCTCTGTATTGGTGACGTTCATCGTATATCACTCTCATCGACATCAAGTCGGTGTCACATAGAAATTGTTTCACCAACACCTTCTAAAGAAATCTAACGGTGTATCGGTCTGCCTTCCAGATTAAATTTCACAAGTTGCTAGTAGTGTGGAACCCACTGAACTTGATTTTATGCCGGAATCAAGACTTGAAAGCTTTTTACTACCTTATATTTTGCGGAAAATACCAGATGCAATGGAAAAGACAACTTGCGTGTCAACTAGAGCTCTCCAGACTCGTCATGAAAAGCCTCATAAACAGGATTTGGTGGGTTCATGAAAGTCCATGTGTAAAGAATTGGCGAAGGAGACTTTGAACGCACATGAGTTCTGCTCAAATCGGCAGTGTCGTATACTTATGAAAAGTCTTTTTCATTAGGAGATTATCCCATCATTGTCAAAAGATCGGAGGATTTTTGTTGACTGTTGTGACATTTATCACTGTTCGATGTTTGCCTCAAAATTTGCTAAAAATCTCAGTGTTCGATGCAAGCAGTGCAAGGAGTATCTCTCGATGTGATTCATCGAGAATTGGCAATTTTCTTTGATGACTGGGAGGGCTCTGTTCGGTTATAAGGGAACAAATGAATATTCAACCTCATTCGCTGTGCGAGAGTTTTTCATAGGAGTGTTAGTAATCATTCGAAAGCTCGAATCTCTGGCTGGAGCCGTATGTGGCCGGTTTTCAAAGGACCTATAGCGCTGTAATATTTTTAAAAAAATTATGTTCACTTCGGCCGCGTGATTCACTATTACTTTGCCGGAAACTCAAAAACCATGAACGTGTAAAGAAAAGCTTTTAGTATTAGAGTCAAACGTTTGATCTGGAGTTTCGAGAAACAGTTCCTGGTCGAATAACTAGAAACGTTATTTCTTATGGCCTGCGGAAGGGCCAGTCGGTCGATCGGCCTGTTGAAACGGCCACATCCACCCTGCGCCTAGCCCCCTACCCCTTAAAAGGCCAAAATCCCCTTATACTCGTATGTGAGTTTGATACTGTTTTCCCTGCTGCACTGCAGTGAAGCGGTTTTCCCGGGAAATTATCACAGCGCTGGAATCTTTAATTCATGTTCTGTCGAATGATTCTCAGTAGTCTGAAAAAGAGCTCTGTCTGACGAGAAATTTGCGCTTGTAAAACATAATTTTATTTTGAACTTTACTGTGTTATTAAAGGGTCTTTGCAAAAACCGGCAACGTACGGCTCTAGACAGAGATTCGAGCTTTCGAATGATTACTAACACTCTAGTGAAAAATTCTTGTACAGCGAATGAGTCGAATATTCATTTGTTCCCTTATAACCGAAGAGAGTTACCACCAACTGGAGTAGTTGAAGAAGTTCGGCTTCATCTATCGCTCATGTTGGGACACATTGGAAGACATCATGCTGCATTCCTTAACGGATCGAAAACTGTTCTTTAGGAATAAAAAGGAAAAAAATCGCAACATGTTGGCTAAGATGCAAGCAAAACAAAACTCGTTACCACAAGGCGTTTCGAATCCACGACTACTTTTTCCGGTTTTCACGTGTTATCCACTACATCACTGAGGCGCTTCATCTTTCTCTTAGCAATGTTCCCAGGTTATCGGTGCTATCAGTAGCCACGTGTTTGTAGGTCTACTTCCATGTAACCCATAGTAAGGCCGTTCTTGTGATGAAATCTCGCATCATACCCTTTTGAGTGAAAGTTTAGGTGATTAGAAGTTGGAGGAGAAAAATACTCCCTTTACTTCACTATGTAATTTGGTTCTCCAGGATTAAGAGGGTTTGCTTGAATTGCCTGTTGTTGAGAAAGTTTCTACATTCTGATGGATTACAAAATTCCGTTTCCATTATTCCAATTAGTATATTCCACATGAAAATGTAGTTATTTTCAGGTCGCGGATGAATTAGTTGCTGAGTATTTTGCTGCAAATAATATGCACTCTGAAGAGTTTCTAGTAAGTCGTCAGTTTCTCACTGCATTAGGTTTCAATTGTTATCGTACGTTTTCAGGAGAGACAAAAATTCGACCAGAAAAACATTCGTCGTCGTGTTTATGATGCCCTAAATGTATTATTAGCTATGAATATAATCTGTAAACGGAAAAAGGTCAGTTTTCCTCTCATTTTCTTCATTCTATGCTTTACTAACTTCTGTTACATGAGCAGTGTTTAGGATATCGACTGGGTCGGTTTACCGGCAACTAAAGCAGGAGAGATCAAACGCCTTGGAGAAGAAAAAGTTTGTTTTCGGCCCTGCTTTCTCTGCCGTTCTAAAGTTTTCACTTCGGCACGGTTTCGCTATTGCAGGCGAAGATTCTTGAACGGATTCGAAGCAAAAAAGAACTATAAAGGAGCTCGTGGTTCAACTTGTTGCCTATAAGAGTTTGGTGTGGAAAAATCGTGAGATGGAGAGGTTAGGTTAACTGTGTTGTTTTTTTGTTTATGGTAGATTAATCTGTGAAACCCGTTTCAGGCTCAACACACGTCCACCAGAAAACTCTGTCCTTTACCTCCCTTTTGTTATTATAAATACCTCTAAAGGGTGAGTTACTATCAGAATTAATGCTAAAATCCGAAATCCGTTTGTCTGTTTATTACATTCGAGGATACTAATGCGTCGTTTAGAGGAAATGCTTTCATCTTCCCATAGTCATGTTATCCCTATTTTTATACTAAAATTGAAGTCATGCCAACATCTGCTTATGTTTTTTTCTTTTTAGCTTTTACTAAATATTTCACAGACTTTATAGAACAGCTGTTGATTGCGCCGTATCTGGAGACCGATCGGAATTCCTCTTCCACTTCGATCAACCATTCGAAGTTCATGATGATTTCGAAGTACGATGTTTCCTTGGTCATCTTTGAGATTACTCATATCCTTAGAATTCTTTTCATGGTTCTATATCTGGGCATAAAAGGCAGCATTTGCATAGGCTCTAAAGCGTCTGGGCTATTCGTACGGTTTGGAACATAATCAACTAAATCCTGATATGGTAGAACACATTGACGAGTTTATACCTCCTGCTCTACGTGGCTATATACCGAAGATATTGAATGGTCGGTTTTGCTTACTTGGTCTTCTATGTGTTTTTTAGGCACACACTTCAAGTATTGCTCCGGTAAGGACCATTTCGTTCTAAGTTCGATTTCGAAATGAACATATGTTGGACTCGTGGATTTCAGGTGAAATGTCAGAGTGGGAGTCACGATTTAAGTCGAATCAATTGGTACAGTATGTTATTCGTGGTGAGCCACAAGAAGAAAGGTTGTTTATTCTTTATTGTCATCTAGTTCTTCAAAGATTTTACCACTCAATCGAGTGACTCTTGCCATTTCTGCTCCCTTGTTGGTTCTACTTGACTCCCTAATTTAGCCACGGCGTGGGTCTACGCAGCTCAAATATTTGTATTTTTTGTGTGGGAATCGGCTATCGAATCAGATGCGGTCGCTCAAGTTCACAAGAAATTTTTGCTTTCTATTGCTTCTTAAGAAATACCTGCGCAGGGACCGATATAGTCACTAGCGAGTGGTTTGTCAAGAAGCTTTCCGGAGGCCGATATTGAGCTTATCTCTAGAAGACAGCTTCAATCCGCTTTCTTTCCTGTCCCCCTCTATAACTTCATTGCTACTTTCCACTTAGATAGCGTCCAAGATAATGTCGGATATTATGCACTCTGTAGGAAGTGTACCTGTATCTTATTTTTCCAGCCAGTCAACCGTATATGACCATTCTGGCTCTGATCATTCAAGTGATGGATCATACGTCGAAATGACTCAGCCAGTTTATGCTTCCGACACTTATCCATATACTGTTGCTACTTATGAGGCCGAAATAGGAGAGAACATTCAAATCATCGAAAGTGCAAATGGTTATCCCACGTATTCTTTGGCTTGTGCGGGAGGCAACTATGACGCTTTGAATCAAAGTTCTCGGCAACCGCTTCCCACCGCTCAGGCCAACATTAACGTGAAGGATATCGCAAGTGCTGAGTATCCGGCAGCTGGTTTTGCAATCAAGGTGCGTTCTCAAACGCCTATTATTTGATGATCACTTTGAAAAATTGGTATGAAAAAACTGCATTCTCACAACATCCTATGTATGCAGTGACGGTGAGTGATAAGTAGGATGTTGAACCGTTGAACTTCTTGCTGGAGTTGAACGCGCGTCTTTTCTTTCCGGTGGCGGTCGCTGACAAGGCCGATACCTTGTATCGCTAAGAAAGTGATAGCAGATCAGGAGCACCGATAGTGCAGTGGTTAGCTTAAGCCACGCCGAAAAGGTGAGACACGTGATCGATTCCAGCCCGAGGTCCAAAGTTTTGTGTATCTTTCAACATTGGTGCATATGAAGTTCTAGCATCCTTCACTGCTTGAAAAAAGCTGTTGAATAAATAATTCTATTACTTGTCCATTATGAGGCGACAGATGAAAACCGATCTCATTCGCTAGACAGGAATTTTTCATAGGAGTGTTAGTAATCATCTGAGAACTTAAATTTTTGGCTACGGCCCCACGTCGCGGGTTTTCGAAAAGATCCTTTTGTAACGTTCTGAAATATACACAAATCTATGTCTCGGAGTGCATATTTCTCGCCGGACAAAGCTCTTTCTTCTGAATATCAGTAATCATTCGATAGCGCAATCGTTTCTGATTTCAAAGCTGTACTTTTATTCTGAAAAAACCGTTTCTCTGCAAGGCAGCAGGTAAAATATGTTGGATTCGCATGCACGACTAACGGAGTCTGGCCAAATCATGTGCGCCTGGCTGAGGCGCGCACGTGCGCTGGCGCGATGTCGTAAGACCGGTGCAAAGTTTATCGGTTATTGCGCCAGTGCACGTGAGTTGGCCAGAGACTCCATTGGTCGTACATGCGAATTCAACTTATTTCACCTGTTGCGCTGTAGAGAAACGGTTCTCCTGGAGACAAGCACATTGAGATCAGAAACGATTAGGCTATTGAAGATTGGTAATATCCAAAAAAAGAGCTCTGTCCGGCGAGAAAAATGCGCGCTTGAAACGCAAGGAATTTCCTCCTGGAACAATGTCAGAAAAGACTTTTACGAAAGCCAGCCACGTGGGGCTGTAGCCGGAAATCTAAGCTTTCGAATAACTATTAACACCCTTATGAAAAGCTGCTGTCCAGCGAATGAAATCCATTTTTCATTTATCGCCTCGTAATGGGCAACTGCCAGAATTCTGGTCAACCGCTTTCTTTTCAGGGCCACCAGAGTGTGCCTATCTCAGCCACCAGCTCTAACAGACCTACGTATACCGTAACGGGCAATCAGCAACAACTTCATGGAGGTCAGATTGTGGGTCAGGAAGTTGCCTTTAATACGGTAAGGTTTCATTTCTGTTGCTACGTTTCGATACCACCAAAGTCGATTTTGTATATTTCAGGAGGTACCTGCGAAGCGGCTAAAATCCGGAAATTCTCTAAGCCCATATGGGTAACATAATGCCTCATAATCACATTAGGTAGTACTAACAGACTTTTTACTGCCTCTACTACACTCTTCCATCCTATTACGGTGGTTTATCCAATGCTTCACTCGATTGTATTTTGTCAGAGATCTTAATTTTGCATGTTTAGTAACAACAGGATAGATTTACCTTGCCTGTTGTGCCTTCAGTACTCAAAAAGTTTTTGCATGATTCCATGCCAGTATGCAAAGATTCGTCCCTTCGAAATTGTTCTACATTTAATTTACTGGCTTTAATAAAGGTAATAAGATCTCCTGTCGTTGTTAGATGGCCTGGTGCGCCGTGCCGTTCTTCATACTTCAATTTCTTGCATTTTATGTTCGAGCCGTTATCTGTCCCCAGTTCCATCCCTCGGGAAGAGGTTATTTTTTAGCTCTTTCTTTAAGTCTTAGTAATCATTCGATTGCTTAAATCTCGAAGGATTTAAAATTGTGCCTTATTTTGGAAATGGCCTCTTTGGTGCGCTGTAACAGCAGAAATAAAGTTGTGTTTCTCATTCGTATATTTCTCGTTGGGCAACGCTTTTTCTTTATACTCTTAGTAACCATTCGATAGCCTGAATCTCGTCGATTCCAATGATGTATTTGGTTTTCTGAAAGGACTTCTTAGTTCGTCGTAAAGATCAATAGAATATTGGGTTTCGCCAATGTGGCACTGGAAAAAGCGCGGTCACTAATGCCAGTGTTGCGAACTCCTATCCACACAGCAGCAAAGCGCGGTGGTTTGGCCTCATTGTTGCGCAGCGCAAAATTTGACATCCTTTTGGCTGCTAAAGCTCTAAGAAGTCGTTCTCGAGGACCATAGATAACATTGAAATCGTCGAAATTTAAGCTATAGAAGGATCACTAGAAGTTCAAAGGAAAGAGGTTATTCAGCGAGAAATGGTTGAATGAAAAGGATAACTTAATTCTTGTTGTTAGTGCACACCAGAAAGGCCATTTTGGAAATAAAGTACATCTTTGAATTTTTCGAAATCTAAGCTATCCAGTGATTGCCAGAACTAAAAAAAAAGAAATTAGGAAGCGCGTTTTTACCGAGGGCTAGAACTGGGGACGGATAAGTGAAGTGATCCGGAAAGAAATCATACCTTTATGATAAGATAGGTCGACAGGCTCCTTAGCATCATGAAGGAATTTCTTGAGTTTTGGCTTTTGGTAGTATTTTGTTTCCCTTGAAAGCTACTTCATCTGAGTCAGTGTCACGATTCTTAGCTTCCAAGTTATTGCGTGATCAAGAAGAAAAAACTCAAGTTAGGGGATTTTTTGTAGGAGAGGGGAGGGCCTCTTGACTTTCTCGAGAAGAGAGAAGCTTTTCAAGTACCTGGTGTGTGTCTTTCTCTTAACACATTATGAACGAACTTGGTGCTTCGAGTTCTGCCATAGCACTAGATGTGTAGAATCTGTGTTCGATTTGGGAACTAACGCCACGAAAGTATGGCTGTGTTAGTTACTCCTACTAAGAATGTAGGGGCTCGTGTAGTATAGCATAGTGGTCAGTGGTGCCCGCTCATGCGACACACAGTGGTCGATGGTTCGATGGTTTGATCCTTTGTCCAAGGCTCATCAAGGCTCCTGTCTCTTTGAAGTCAGTGAATTGGTACCAGACTTGTCTGAGGGGATAGCACCACAGACTCAATACACCGTCGAGCCATCGCGAACCATTGTAAAGGCAGATATGCATTCAATGACCCCAAATCATGCTGCGGATGGAGTCGAATGCCTGACGCAGCCTCCAGGAATTGATCAAAGTTTAGAGCTTCACATCTTATACTCTTTCCTTTCTGTCTTCCATGCACACTTTTTTAGATGAAAAGCGTCGAAGCAGCTGGGAATACGTTCCAGTTCGCCGAGATGAACATTCGTCATACAGGTAATGCGGAAAAAAACGCTTTCGCTGGTGAGACGTGCTGTCAGAATGGGTTACGATGCTGTTGTGATCAATGTCGACATCGGCGAGATCGCCCCCAGAGAACACATCGTAGGTGTTCACATTTTTATTGACATCACTTGGTACATATGTTAGACGGCGACAAACTCCTAAACCGATCTCATTCGCTGGTCAAGAACTTTTCATAGGAGTGTTAGTAATCATTCGAAAGATTGAATTTCTGGCCCTTCTTGTCTGATTTTTCAAAACACCTACTATAGCGTTGTAAAATCCAAAGTAAAATTATGTTGCACACGACCACGTGTTTCTTTCTCTTTATATTTCGCTGGACAAAAATCCTTCCTCAAAGTGCCAGTACTCTTTCGATCGGAAAAGCTCTCTTGATAACGCTGTAGGAGAAAGAAAAGATTTCCTCTTTACTCCTCGCCGGACAGAGCTCTCTCCTAAGGCTATTAGTCATCATTTAATAGCGTAGATTTCACTGATTCCAACGCTGTACTTGTTTTCCGGAAAAAAATGTTTTAACTGCATTGTAGCAGAGAAAGGGAGATCGAGCTTCACGTACTTGGCGAGCTTGTTTACCGGCCAGCTCACGGGCGATAGGAGGGTGGCGATCGATCGATACGGGTTGTACGTTGAATTGCAACTTGTTCTCAAGTGGGAATTTTTTCTCCGCTTTGGAAGAGACTTCTTATAAAACGACTGGCTGAAAACGCGCGGAGGGGCTCAGATACTACGAATTTTTCTCTACTTGTCTTTATGTTTTTTGTGCCTCTAGCGAATTGTACCCACGAGAAAAATGAAAATGCGCGGAGGGTGTGAAACAAAAGTTTATTTTGGATTTCACACCGTTTCAAAAGGGTGTTTTGAAAAATCGGGGGCGCGGTGCTGTAGCCAGAAATTTGAGCTTTCGATTGATCACTAACACTTCTATGAAAAGTTCCTGTATAGCGAATGAGATCTGTGGGAAGGGAGGAGGAGGGGAGGAGAGAAGATTAGGTCTCTGATGTACTGATGGACTTTCACGTCTGCGCGTGATCGTAATGAAGTCATTTGAAGAGTGGAGGCGGAACGTAATGCAAGAAATTACCTTTTCGAAAGTCATCACTATAAATTGTGTTCATAGTGCAGAATGAGGAGGTATATAGAAACATTAGTACCCTTGAAACGCAGAACAATGTCTTGTTATACCGTTCATAGGTCCAAACTCTTAGGTTACATTAGTAGTTGGGAAATTGTTAAGAGTCATTGGCAATCTGCTTATTCTTTTGTATTGTTCGAAAACTTCGATAGCTTCTGGGTATCGTAAAAAATATAGGATATCAAAACTGGAAAATTTATGTCGTAGTATTCTTTGTACAGTTGTTGCAGTTGGCTGAAAGCAGAAAGCACTGTGGTTGAATGGCAACGATCGCTTTTTCTTCACCCCAAAGAGTTGTGTATACACATGAATTACGAAAGTGTATAGAAGAACCTAGAGCATCAAGATATTAAGGAAAACTTTTTTTTTCTAAGTTGCAGAGAAAGTTTTCAGTTAAACAGAGAGAATCGGGCACCGCTTCTGAATCACACTGTGCGCAGCGATTCCTACGTTTGTTCTCAAAAGATTCAGCGTAGATTTCATAAAGATACAGTATATCTCATCAAAGAATCGCATGTGGTGTAGTGGTTAGAGGTGCCCTGCGTCGCACACAAGGTCGATGGTTCGATTCAGCGCTCATGGCTCCCAAGTTATCAGTCTCTCCGGAGTCGGTGAATTGGTACCAGACTGATATCAGACTTGTCCAGGAAGATAGGCAACACAGACTTGATAGGGCGGTAGGCCACTGCGGGTTATTGTAAAGGTCAGAGATGCATCCAGTCCCCTCAAGAGCCAGTAGAAATTGAAGGCGAACGCATGGCGCATCCATCAGCGATTAAACAACGCTGAGAGCTATACTTCTATATCGTTCCAAAAAGGTTGATGGTCAGTGTTATGTGTGATGACAACCTTCAAAGGTTTTTATGTCTAGGCCTTTCTTGACATTTAAAGCGTTCCTCAACCAATTAATGGAGCAGTAAGCGGATTAGAGTAAAAATTTATTTAAAAATGACATTCAAATAGAGTGACAATCTTGAGTGGGTTCAGCAATATTGAAGCTCTCTCATAGAATATTGCACTTTTTTTTCCCAGGAAGAGCATCTGTTATCTTCACCGAGTGCTGATGACTCTATGAAACCTCCACCGAAAAAGAAACAGCGGAAATCAGAGGACAAAAAGGTTTATAAGATCTTCGTCCTTTAAACTTTCTTTTGTATTGAAGCTTTTGTCAGGAACGAGAACAACAGCTGCCCAACCCGTACCTTGTGGACGAGTCACTTTTAGACTTGACAGAATTGCAAAAACAAGGGAAACGATTTCGACAATTCAGGTGACTAACCAGTGTTTTTTCCTTTCCTTTATATCCTAAATTCACTTCATTCCCGTAGTAAATGATGTAATTTAGTAGAGTCACCTTTACGTTGAACGATCCATCGGTGATCCATAACGTTTTCAACAATCCCCGGCTTCGTCAGTTCGATCTGGTTGCAGTACGACCGCCTGATGTGAATACTTTGAACACGCTCACACGGAAGACTGATTATGTGGACATTATCACCATGAATCCAGAGACATACGTAAGTCGAAAGTGAGAAGGAGTTTGAAGGAATTTATTTAGCTTTCAAACAGTGCTAGCCGTTTCATGGGGAGATACAGATGGTTTAGGTATCATGGCTACACAAGCCAAAGTTTATGGAGATGATTCGTGCCGAAGGCGTAGGGTTTGAAATTACATATGCTCCTGCCTTAGTGCCTCTTAACCGTAGAACGGTTTGTTTTGCTTCGTATGATCTAATTTACTTCTTTACTTTTACTGCTTTTTAGCTGTTTTATAGTGTTAGATATATGCACCTAAAGGTACTGAATACTCTGAAGAACATTCGACCTCAAGCAGGAGTTGAACTCGCGTTTTATCCCTACCAGGGATCGTGCAACCAGCGGTGTATAGTATGGAACGCGGGTTCGACTCCCGCCTGAGATCAAATGTTTTTGCATACCTCTTAGCCTTCTTATCAGGTATGACATGGATTCCAGCGTCGTAAAAAACTTGCAGTTCTTACCATTTTATGAGTGTTTTGTAGCGTTTTAGTGCCTTCATAATGGCCGGGTTCTACTTCGACAACTTCGTGGACGTGGTATTATATTAGCCAGTGGGGCATCATCAATGTGTGAACTGAGGGCACCAGTTGATGTGATGAACATGGCCTTTCTTTGGGGTGTGTCAGGAGCCGATGCCAGACCGTTAATTAGTGGTAAGTTAGCATTTGAAACAGTCATTGGTACAGTTCCCTTTTTCTCAAATCATTTTCGGCTCTTCAGGGACAAGGCCTTTTCTTTTTTCTGGAACTATTAGTGGTCATTCGATAACTTAAATTTCTGCAAATTCAATGCTATAGTTTTCAGAAGCCATTTCAGAGTGCTGTAGCAATGAAAGTAAGATTAAGTCTCACACCAAGCGCGCATTATCGCGTAACTCACGAATCAAGCTGCGCGCAGCGATTTTAGAGCCGCCGAAAGCGCTCAGTATCTGTTATTCGTTTGGTAAATTTTTCTCCGTCTTGTACAAATTTGTAGGTTTTTGTATTGGAATTGAAAAAGATACTTTGTTCTCTCGTTCTATGGGCTTAAGTTTTCATTTTGTTTCATATTGCTAGGTAAACCTATTATGAAGCGTGAGCTAAGCTTGGGAGAGCAAATATTTTTTTGCTCTTCTACCGTTCTATGGAGACCTTTTAGAAAACTGAATAGCTTCAGAATCACCAATTATTCATGCTATAAAATAACATTTCAAGGTCTCGTAAAAAACCGTCCCACAAATGTTAGCCAAAACAAACCATCACCAACTTGATACTTCGGTTGGACACTGCGAGTCGTTGTAGAGATTATTGTTTGAAGGTCGATTGTATGGCAAAAAGTGTGCGTCGTGTTTGGAAAATGATTCTATTTCTAGTGCTTTAGCGCTCCGATGAAGCTTTTTGAAAAGCTATAGTATTGGAATCTCCATGTCAGCTATCGAATGATTATCAAAAGTCTGAAAAAAAAGCGGAAAAGACCTTGTATCTAGAGGGTCGGAGCATGGATTGAGATATTGGAACTGTGCCTATGATAAAAGGATTTGTTTCAATTCATCTTTTCTAAACGTTAGTGTATGGCGTGGTTATTTGCGAATGTGTGAGCTCCATCCATGGAAGAAGCAGTGTGTCTAGTCTCAAGTTATCACATCACAAACTTGGAACTGTTGTAGGCAATGCCAAGCAAGTGCTGTTACGTGCTGAAGCACGTAGGACGATAGGTGGTATGGTTCACGTGGTGTCATGCGAAATCGGGAATGAGGAGAGCGCGGCGAGTGTAAATGCAACAATTCCTACATGTCGAGTGGATAAATCGACTGCATTGCAACGGCTACTCAATGTGAAGGAGTTTCGAGCTCAGGTACTTGTGTATAATTTTTCTTTCAATGAAGATAACTTGGCCAATGTGCTCACTGAAATCCATGTAAATTCCTTCTCTTTCACTACTTTTTTTAGCGATATTATGATGTTTCAAATACACAATCAAGAATGTTGAGTGATATGCAAAGCACCGACCTCAGGCTTGAGTTAAACCCGCTTTTACCTCTACAGCGGAGGCGGAGAGACTGCTGCGTCCACTACCCCATCACCTTAGACCAGATCCTTTAAGGGGTTGGTGCTAACAGCTTTGATAGTTTTTATCGAAGAAAGAGTGATGTCAATGCAGTGACCTCGGTGGTGTAGTGGTAACACGCGCTTTAGGAAAAGGGGAAATGCTTCGATTCCGGTCTGAAGTTCAAAGTTCTGCAATATCACCATACATTACTGGATAGTAATTATAGCATTATCCAAAAAGCGGTTACAGAAATAATTCTTATTGGTCACATAATTTTTGTTTGGTTTTTGGCTCTTACAGGTATAGGATTTTGCCAAAGTTTTGCAAGGTAGCACCTTTGTGACCTCCTAGTTTTGTTTGGGGTGCAGTATGAAGTATTTGGAAATCGTGCCTTTTAGTGTACATCATGCGAACATATACTACATTATATACCCAATGATGTTAATTTATGTGCAAAACTTTGACGCCAGGTGGGACTCACACGCATTTCACCCTTTCCATTGGCGCGTGCCTAACCAATGGCACCACCGATGCCTGTTTTGCCACCACTTTTTCTACTCCCACTTGCGGGATCAAGGCGATTTGGCTTGCCAGGCCAAACCGTTGACGGTTGGTTGCTGAAAGACTGATGTGTTGTGGCGTAAAAAGAGTATTACCGAGACAGACGTCGGTAGTGGCAGTTGGTTAAGTGGCCCTTTTCCAACCCCCCCCCCCCCCTCCATTTTTTGTTTGAGGGAACAAATAAATATTCGGCTTCTATTGTTGTATAAAAATTTTTCGTTGGAGTGTTATTAATCGTTCAAAAGCTTGAATCTCTTGCTAGAGCCGTACGTGGCCGGTTTTTTAAAACACCCTTTTCTAACGATGTAAGATACAAAACAAAATTGTTTTACACGACCACGTTTTTTCTTACCTCATTTATATTTCGTTGGGCAAAACTCCTTCCTCAAATTGCCAATGCTCTTTCGATCGATTTCGATCTCGAAGAACTCATAAATGTGTTTGCTTTTTGGAAGTGCTCTTTTTGATAGCGCTGTAAGAGAAAGAAAACACCTGAGTTTTACACTTCGGTGGACAGAGCTCTTTCTCTAGACTATCAGTAATCATTCGATAGCTTAAGTTTCAATGATTCCAACGGTGTACTTGTTTTCTGGAAAGACCGTTTCACTGCCGTGTAGCAGGGAAAGTAAAATCGAGTTTCACTTATCGGTGAGCCTGTTTACCAGCTAATCTACGGGCCCGAAGGGCGGGCGATCGATCGATGGCCTGACGGCTTATGCAGGTGTTATGC
Source organism: Parelaphostrongylus tenuis (assembly GCA_019055375.1). Classification (NCBI taxonomy): domain Eukaryota; kingdom Metazoa; phylum Nematoda; class Chromadorea; order Rhabditida; family Metastrongylidae; genus Parelaphostrongylus; species Parelaphostrongylus tenuis. The sequence continues at coordinate 110,845 of JAHQIW010003050.1, forward strand.
AACTTGTTAGTCAATTGGGGAATTTTTTCTTTGCTTTGGAAGAAACTCCATATAAACGATTGATGCAGATACTTCGAGATTTCTCTACACGTCCATATGCTTTTCGTTCTCGGAGGGAATTATACGCCTGATAAATATGGCGTGCGGCCGATGTAAAATTTTTGGATTTTACGACGTTATAAAAGGGTGTTTTGAAGAAACGGTCACGTACGGCTCTGTCCACAGATCCAAGCTTAAGAATGAATACTACTCCCATGGAAAATTCTTGTACAGGGAATGAGGTTCGTATATTCATTTGTTCAATTATGAGCGAGAAGTACCAAGATTTTTTGTTGATCACGTACTAATCATAGGTGTAAATTCCTTGTCGTAAGCCAATAGCACGAACTTGTTAGAAAGGAATTTACCCGGCTAATGTCTTAACGTCTTCTTTCTCCAGAGTCGATTGTCCACACTATTAGCTTATTCAACAAAGAATATATGATCGATCTAGTGCCAAAGTTAAAGGGAAGTCGGTTTCAAGATTAAAAGATCATAGAGTTATTTCAGGTGGAAGAGATAGTGGTAAATCCGGATAGCGTCTCTTGAACATCATCAGACTTGACCCATGGCGAGAGTCATCATCTATTGAGAAAATGAAGAAAGATGGCTGTATTGGACGGTGGCCCTCTTCTTGTATGGTAATGTTTGCAAGAAAATGTGGATATTGGCCGATTGTGTACTACGTAAACTTATTTATGAAAAAACTCGTTACTGTTAACTCTCCGAATCCATCATGGATTGTTTCTAGTTGTTGAAATCGTTGTTGATTTGTTTATTTTTGCTGATTTTTCCCTGTTTATGAGAAAAGTTGTTAAAGTTGAGTTATTAAGCATAAACGGCTCTCAACCTTCCACTTGTATCTGTCTCCTCGTTCACTGCTCGGAATTATTTTGTCCCCTCCTTGAGTTTACTCTTTGGCTTATCTTTTACTGATGTACCTTGTTAATTTCGCAAGCACGGGTTATTCAAAGTATTCAAGCCCGATTCTTTAATACGTAAAGCCTCAAACTACGATTGATTCTTCAGAATGAAGTGGCTTGCGAATCTTTGGCTACTTTCAAAGTGGAAATTCCGCCGTCTCCTTCGTCTTCAGGGTCAGTCCATAGCACCAATTCAATGGCGAGAGCCTCTTCTAACATCTTATCCGGATCGCGAATTTTGTGATAGTTTGAATGCGAGCCAGAAAAAGAGGCTAGATGCTATCCTTAAGGAGACTCGGGTTTGTGAATAGGTTCTACGAAGATTCTTACAAACTAAAGTAAGTGAATTTTTAGCAAATTTTCAGACAATCTCAATGCTTACGCCGGCACTTTCCTTTGGAGATAACTACTCAGAATTGGGTTACTTTGCTCGAATGTCAAACGAGGAAGCAGCGACTCGACTATTTGAAGTTTCTTCGTCAACGAGAACTCGAGCGTGAGAAAGATTTGAAGAAAAAGCTCCAGAAGACCGTGTCTCGTCCTCCGGAGAAGAAAAGCGACGTCGAATTTCCCATCTATCTCCCCGCATCCAAACTAGGTATTCTAGACATGATTTTATAGTGCTACATTATATGGGTTTCATCCTCCTACATCAGTTTTTCTAGGAAAAGAGGAACGAAATATTGCTTGGCAAAGAGTAGCTCGTGCCTAACCGATGTGGTGATTCTCCGAGCCTCGTTATAGATTGTCGCTTTCTTCCACATCTTTCACCGCGAGGTGCCGAGTTGACAGCGTTACAGCTCAAATACCTCATCAGTGAGAACCGAGATGACAGGTCTGACTATTTTCTTCAACTCTTAGCGGTCGGGTGCATCGTTTTCAATGCATGGATTTTTTACAGACCTTTTTCACCGCGCGCTTTTTTGCCTGATTATTAGTAGTATTTCGCCTAAATCTAGGCGATTTCAACACTATCCGCTTAAAGACCAGCATTGGTAGGCAGGCGGCATATATATGTCTGCCTGTCTGCTTGCTTTCCCACGAGACGCGCGCCGCCATCACAGTAGCTGAGTGAGAATTGATGCCGCGCAGTTCGGTATGAAACGTACCATGTGATCCATAACCTTTTAAGGACCAGCGTTTGTAGGCAGGCGGCGTCGCGCCGTCACTTGCGCGGCAGTCGTGGCAGGCGGCGTCTGCCATATCTGTGCATGCATGTCTGGCTGCCTGCCTGCTTTCCCACGAGGCGCGACGCCGCCGTTATAGTAGCTAACTGAGACTTGAGTTCGCGCGGTGTACATCAAAATACTCTTATGGTTCCTAAAAGGTCAAAGGGGTGTGCTTGATTTCTGAAAAGGTCTTAATGCACTTTAACAACGAAACCAAAATCATATTTCACACTCAAAGTGCTATGTTTGTACGGACCGTATTACCGGACCGTTTGTATTTATGGCTTTCCATTTGACTAGTATAATGCTCATTCGAAAACATAAATCTCGGCGATTTTCGAAGCTAAATTTGGCTCTTGAGAAAGTCTCCTTAGTGCGTTATAGGAGCAGAAAAAAGATTACGTTTCACACTTGGAGTTTTCCTGGGACAGGAGAGCTATATATGCACGAAAAGTTCATGAGCTTACAGAGGAGATTGTGGAGTACGAGAGAAATACAGAAGCTCGATTTTTCTTCCTCAAACGGAGCAAAAAAAAAGTCGTTATATATTACAAAATCGCACGCCGGCTGTGAAAATTATTACGAGCTGTCCACGAAGGGTCGTCTTTATATATGTGAAGAACTCTTTCTATGATTTAGGACACCTTGGCAACTGTATTTCACAAATTTTGACGAATCACTTGATAGGATAAAGCGATTGAAAGAAAGGTTTGTGGTCTGCTACCTGATCATTCTGCTTTCTGTCTCTGAAAAAGTGCGAGTGAAAATTGCGATACATAATATGGGCGAGAAAGAAATAGTCTGGTGGATTGCGCATATCATCCAAAAGCAGCTAGTCCGATGACGTTCATGTTTGAGGCCAAGATTTTTTGATAGTGCAAATCAAAAACAAAGGAGCGCATGTGGCGCAGTGGTTAGAGGAGCTTTGCACTACATACGTGGTCGGCCAATTGATGGTCGATGGCTCGACCTTGCGCTCAAGGCTCACTAAGCCTCTCATCCACTCGACTGCATGCATCGGTAGGCCACTGCGAATCATTGAAAGGGCAGATGTGCATTCAGTCACCCCTAGTGATGCTTGATGAAGTGAAATACATGGTACATCTCTCAGGGATTGATCTGCCGAGGGCTTTCTTGAGCCTTAGCCTGTCATACTAGTACCAAAATCAATCGAATTTCAGACATTTGTCCGGAATGGACTCTCCGACGACTTCTTCGCCAGTTGTATCTCCCCACAGTTTCAGTCACTTATTCCCACGAGAGCGAATCGTGTATCTCAGTCCAGACGCTGAAGAAGAGTTGACAGATGTCGACGAGGACCATGTGAGTTTTGATTGTCCCTTTTATACGGACCAATGTTCTCAACTGATTATATTGTAGATTTATGTACTAGGAGGAATTGTTGACCGGGTAGTAGAAAGAAACATACCCCGTCAGGCTTCCCTGCAAACCGCACTATCTGAACAAGTGAGATGCCAAAAGTTACCTCTCGATCAGATTCGTAAAGTATGTCTTCTTTGGCTGCTTTAGAACTTATCCGGAACTTCTACATCTGATTTCAGATGGAAAAGTGGGACGAAATATCTTACATTGACGGCTGTTTCCTCGATTCTTCGAAATGTGTATTGCTCAGGCGGCGATTGGGAAAACGCTTTGAAGAGGTGTGTGTTTGAAGTGTCTAGGCATTTCTATGGCTATTGTAAAACTTCTCTGATTACAAGAGGCTCCACGATATCCGTTTTCAGCCATATTCCAGTCCGCAACATACGATCTCCTGAAGAAAAATCCATCGTTGGCCGGCGGATTCACGATAAAATACGTCAATTCGACCGCCAGTTGTTGGAAATAGTGGAGCGTGAGATTGGCAGTGAATCGCTGTGATATGTAACATATGCCTCCATATCATTTTTATGAGTGATAAGAAAACTTTGGACCTTTTGCGGGAGTTGAACCCGTTTCAACCCTTTCCTGGGGAGTGTACTAACCAATGCACTAGCGCGACTCTTATTCTTCTATAGCTGTTTGCGATACAAGGTATCGTGATGACCTGATAATTTGCATATTTACACGATCCGTTTTTACAACATTATGCATATACCAGCAATTCTGGTATTCGATTCGTTCGTTTCCGCTACTTACCTCGAAGATGGTTAGGGATTCTATGACCTTTTGAAAAGATGGAATCCTTAGTTGCCGACTACTGTCCTACTTTCGTTACAAGACCCGTCTAAGTTTTGGACTCATTCGCGTGCAGTCTTGCAATCAAAAATAGTACTGTAGTCGGCAACTAATCGGGCAGAGGAGGTGGAGCCGTTCCCACTGACGGACACGCCCAGTTTGTGTGCAAAATTCGGCCAAGATTAATGTGAGGTGGGTTGGGATAGCGCAGTGATTTCAACACCCCCCCCCCCCCTAACATTCTCTTGCACTCAATCAACTAAACGCCTAAGAACGCCTTAGAGCTTGCGGGCAGGCCCATTTGGGTCCGCGGAAGCCAACAGGTCAACCAATCACATCTTTGTTGTCGAGTATTGTTAATGTGAACAAATTCTATTCTTTATGTGAGATTCTATAAATTATGTATACGATATTATGATTGAATTATCTTATTGTTACGTTGCAACATGCATTTGACTTACTTTACAAAGTTACGACCATAGCTGTCAACCCTTTGGGGACCATCGTTGATCGGAAGCGTCGCGTTGGTAGCTCGCGCGGCAGTCACAAGCGGGCAGCACAGCATCTGCACATGGACTGCGCCTGCAGATGCTGACTTCTTCCTCAGCACGGGACGCGGCGTCGAACGGCCTACTACGTTTCGTGGCACGTGCCCTCCAAAGGGTTAACCCGTTGGGAACCGCATGGCACATGTATTTACAATGGTCAATTTTAGCGCCAGAATTTTTCAAGGCGCATGCACAAGAAATGGAATGTGGGAAATCATGTGGTAAATTTAGGTTTCAAGAGTACATCATCACTACTAAATGGTGAACTATCACAAAAGAGACTCCTGTGAGAGTTTTTATGGGTTTGTTTATTATAAAGAAACGCCTATATGTCAAGATAAAAATCAGCTATCTCTCACATTGATGCATGGAAAGCGAGGAAATCATCTTGATTAGCTGACGCGAGGTTGGTGAAGTAGTCGTTGTAGACCATGAGACATGAGTCATGAGCGCGAGATCGTTCTGTCAGCCTTGAATGCGACGCAGAGCACGTAACCACTTCGCCACATGCCCTCTGGCAGACAGCTCTGCGTGCATGTTTCGTGAGAAGACAGATGCAGACAGGCGGATGTCATGCTGTCTGCATCTTTCTTCCACCAGATGCGCCGCCTTTCTCACGGGTGCCTCACGGGGTGCGGCCGCCGCCAACACAGTAGCCGAGTGAGATTCGACTTCACGCGGCGTGGGACGAAACGTCCCACATGGTTCCTAACCGGACCCTTGACTTGCACGGATCCAAACTCGGTCTTGAAACGAAAAGTAATGCTGTAGTCGGCGACTTATTGGGGCAGAGGACGGTAGGAGTCGTTCCACGCTAGCGAACACGTTCAGTGTGGGGTCCGCGGAAGTCAACCATTTGGAGGGTTTGATTCGATTCTGAAGGATTCAGGAAGTGGTGTATGAGCCGAGTCAGGAGCTTTAACGATTCACACGACCTCAGTGATCGTCCTTTTTTACACGTCCGTAGACACTTCAAGAGATTGACTTGTTGAGAAATCGATAATCACCTTTCAATTACATTTGACGTTGTTTAAAAATGCCAGTGTAGACCCAAAACCCTCACCATAGTGGTTACATTCTAGTGGGTTTGTACTTTTGAGCGCCTAACTACCACTAAGTTTTTCAGATCTACTTGTTTTCATTGACTGCTTTAGAGTGTTTTCTCTCTCACCTATGCTTCAAGACGACTAGAAAATTGGCTGTCACGTTCGGTTTTCTAGAGGCTTTTCCTCCATTTCCTTCCATAGTCCTGTTGTTGATGTGATGTCAGCTGCTGGGTCATCTCGAATACTCGCGAAGAATATCCGACAGAAGGTAGTGATCTTCCTTCCGACGAGTAATTTTTCTCGCTACTTATTTGTTGGACGGCGTTAGATGACTATGTGACCTCATTCGCTGTACAAAAATCTTCTATAGGAGTGCCTAGTAATCATTCGAAAGCTCAAAGAACTAGCTGATGCCGTTGCTTAGCCGGTTTTTCGAAACCCCCTTTGAAAACGCTGTAAAATCCAAAATAAACTTATGTTTCACACCCTCCGTGCGCCTTCATTTTTCTCACGCCTATAATTCGCTGGAAGCACAAAAAGCATATGAGTGTGTAGAGGAAGCCTCGTGGTATCTAAAGCAATCGTTTTTCCCAATTGAAAAACAAGTTGCCCCCACATATCTAACCCGTATCGATAGATTTCCCCGCTATTGAGTTGGCTTCCAAACAAGCTCGCCGAATATGTGAAGCTCGATCTTATATTTCCCTTCTACACCGCAGTGAAACGGCCTTTCCCAGAAAATAAGGACAGCGTTGAAATTACTGAGACTTACGCTATCGAATGACTACTAATAGTCCAGAGAAAGAGCTCTGTCCGGCGAGCGGGAAAGCAAATGTTTTCTATAATTTCCAGTTATGAAAGGGCAAATGAAAAACCTATCTCATTCGCTGGAGAGGAAAATTTCGTTGGAGTGTTACTGACCGTTCGAAAGCTGAGACTTCAGGCTACAGCCCGACCTCGACGGATTTTCAAAACACCCCTTTATAACCCTGTAGCATCGAGGTCAAAAAATTATGTTCACACTCGGCTTTTGCCTTCATTTTTAACTCGCGTATGATTCGCTGGAAGCCGAGAAGCATATCAATGTGTAGAGAAATATTCGTAGTGTTTATTTAATCGATCCATTTGAGTCCTTTCAAAGCGGAGGAAAAATTCCCTATTGAATAACAATATGTCGATCGTTCCGCCTAGCCCAGCCCCTGCCACGGCCCTCTTCGTGTTGGATAGCCGGTAAACCACGTTACCAAGGATGTACAACGCTATCTTATTTCCGCTGCATGACGGTTTTTCCAGAAAGTAAACACATCGCTAGATTCAGGAAATATTACGCTTTCAGATGATTATTAATAGTCTAGAGAAAGAGCTTTGTCCGACGAGGTTTAAAGCTTAAATCAGAAGACCGGAAGAGATCAAAGGATCAAAGAAGCTTTCTGAAAAGCAAACACATTTTTGTGCTCTTCGAAGCTTGTCCTATAGTTTGAGTACTAGCACTCTTATGAAGAACTTCTGTCCAGCGAAATAAAAGCGAGGTGAAAAAAGAAAACACGTGGTCGTGTGAAACATGATTTTATCTCGGATTTTACAGCGTTATAAAGGGTCTTTTGGAAAAACCGGTCACGTGTTGCTGTAGCCCGAGATTTGAGCTTTCGAATGATCACTAATACCCCTATAAAAAAAGGTTGTTTAGAAAATCAGGTCGAATATTCATCTATCACCGTCTAACATATAAGTGCATTTTTCTTTTTTATTTGCCAAAACTCATGACTACACATCTAAAGGAATAGAGTGATGAGCAAAAACGTGACCCCAGGCGGGGGTTGAACCCGTGTTTCGCCCATACCGGGAGCGTTTGCGACCATTGCAACACCGAGGTACCTTTTACCCACCGCTCATTCTTCAATGTCTCTATCATAGCTATGAGCCACAAACCCATAGATCCAATTAAACTGACAGCCACTGTGATGCGTAATATTCAGAATCTCTAGGGTTTTTGCCGATTTTCCACAGTGTTATGGTGCTCAGATTGCACCTAAGATAGCTGAGTGTTGAGCGAAAATGCGACCTCAGACGGGAGTTGAACGCGCTTTGACTTAAAGTCGACCGAAACCATTGAAGAATAAGTGGTGGCGAAACGATACCTCGGGGTGCAGCCGGTATAGGTGAAACGCGGGTTCAGCTCCCGTCTAAGGTCGAAGAATTTTTGCTCACCACTCAATTCGCTTAGGTGCATTCGAAACATCATAAGATTGTGGAAAAGAAGTAAAAACGCTGGAAATCTTATGATTATATAATGGTCATGTGTGTACAAGACTGCGACACACATGTGATCGATCAATCCGTGGTCGACATCCTGACCCAGCGCCGAAGGATCACTAAGCAATCCATCCCTTCGTGTCGGTGATTGGTACCAGACTTGTCTGGGAGGATAGCCGCTCTGACTTGGTATATCGATAGGCCACTGCAAGTCATTGTAAAGGTTGGATATCTACTCAATCATCTCTGCAATACGAATGGAGTCGAATGCATGGGTGTATCTTTCTGGGATTGATCAACGCTGACAGTTTTATCCTCTAGTTTTCTACTTATTTGTGTGCTATCCGCACACTTACACCGTCCTCCAAGTTAGCTTCGGCTCTTGTGCATTTGTTTTACGAGTATATAAGTTTGTTAAAGGCATACCCAGTGACGTAGAGTGGTGGGTAGAACTTTCCGTGAGGCGGGGCTCGAACCTACGTCTCACTCTATCCGGTAGCACGTGCTCTAACTCGTTGCACTAGCGACGCTCGTTTGGCCACCAATCTTTCTACTCTACAACGCGTCTATCTGTCAGCAACCAACCGTCCGCGGTTTGGCCCAAGTCACGCTAACAGATGATGCGTATTGGATGAACAAGTAGAATTCTTTTTATTTAAACGCTTTAAGCGGCGGTATGATGTTGTAGATCAAAAGATAGAAGATCAAAAGAATTTCATTCGATCATCCAGTACCCAATGTATCAGCGCGACTGCGTTCAGATTATCGACTGCCGTTGACGGTTGGTTGCTGACAGACTGATGCGTTATAATGGAGGAAGAGTGGTAAGCACAACGGGCGTCAGTAGTGCAAAGGATTAGATCACGGACTGCCGGAGAGAGAATTGTGGGTGCAAGTCCCGCCTAACTCAAGAAGGTTCTCACATCACCCTGAATCAGTGGGAATATTGCAAATTTTTGAAATGTGTTCTTATTTGTTTCAGTTTGAATTGAGAAACACACTGAATAAATCGTGACAAAATACCGTTCAGTTTTGTGAAGTTACGGAGGACGTGCAAGATTGGGAGAATCACCTCATTCTTCGACTGCCAAGCGATGTTGCAGAAAAGGTAAGACGTGTAATTATTAGCTGGTCTTAGATTTTCTTTCCTTTGTACGGTTTTCGAGTTTTCTTTTCGTTGCAGTTCAAGATCAGGGATATATGGAGTCTTGAAGAAATGAGTGGTGGGTAAGCGGTTGCCTCGGTGGTGTAATTTTAGTGCGCGTTCCTAGTACGGGTAAAACGCGGGTTCAACTTCCGTCTAAGGTCGAATTTTTGCTTACCACTCAATCTTTTGAGTATATCTGGGGCACCATAACACTGCGAATAAGGGTTTTTTTTTTTGGTTATACGAGACAAATGAAAGACCGGCCTCATCCGCTGGACAGAAACTTTTCATAGGAGTGTTAGTCGCCGCTGGAAAGTTAAAATTTCCGACTACAGCCCCATATCGCCGGTTTCTCCATACACCCTTTTAAAACAATTTCAAAAAAGAATGTCTAAAGCCCAAACGAGGTTAGTACGCCAGGGCCATACACCGGTGTTTCGGAGGTTCCGGCCTCCTCGTCAGTGACCCCCGCTCCACATTAAGCCCTGCATTGTAGCAAGGAGGGAGGCGTATGTGGTGATGGCATAGTTTGCAACGACTTTTTGAAAAACTGTAAAATCCAAAGTAAAGTTAGCCTCAGACGCGCACATTTCTCGCCGGACAGAGCTCTTTCTTTGAACTACTTCTTTGAATTACTAATAATCATTTGATAGCGTAGCCGTTGATGATTCCAACGCTGTGCTTATTTCCTGGAAAGACCGTTTCTCTGCGGTGCAGCAGGGAAAAAAGGTAAGAAACTCCAGATGAAACATATGACTCTGATACAACGAGATTTCCTCTACACATTCATGTGCTTTTCGTGTTTCCAGCGAAGTAGTAGTTGGAATGCGTGACCGATGTAGACATGATTTTATTTTGAACTTTACAGCTTTATAAAAGGGCTTTTCGAAAAAGGGCTGCGAACTAAGCTAGCCAGAGATGTAAGCTTTCGAAAGATTGCTAAGACTTATTTATTAAAAGTTTTTGTCTAACGAAAGGGATCGAATTCTAATTCTTTGTTACCAAACGAAAAGGAACCTCTTCTTGTATAGTTTTCTTCCCAAAATATCAGCAGAATACCATTCAAATGTTTTGGACTACATATTTGTCTCTTCGAACTTTGGTTTTATTCTATTGATTCTCTTCTATTATCGTGTTTAGGTAAATTTAATGCTCGACGATAATCATGGAGAAGACGATCTATCAATTCAGTACACCTCGACAAATATGAGACACGCCAACATTCGCCTTGGATCCGACATTATGAGTGCAAAGATATATGATCTACCGTGTATCGTGGAGATTCGTGCATCTTATGATTTTAACCTTAGATCTAACCCTTTCCGGACGGCTGCTGATCGATTTTCGCGAGCGGCGCGCGACTTTTACTATTTCTTGTCTTACTTTGATACTCCATAGTTTTCTGAGGACGCTGGTATACTTTTTATGCATATATAACTTTTAGGTGCAAAGAAAACTTCAAGTATGAAACATTTCTTCATTTTCGCTGTTATGGCGTACTATCGAGCCTTTTGGGGAACCAAGCACAGTGGTGAATTTGCTGAGATTTTAGCTTTCGAATGGCTGTTGAAATTCTAGTAAAACAAGCTTTGTCCAGCTAAAACACCTCCAGGAATTTGATGGTCGAGAACGACCCTAACCGGTTGTAAAGAATTAGTTAAGTGTGAACCGCATCAAGGAATTGTGAATTCCTGTTTAGGTGATGAAAACACTGGACAAGAAGTCTTTCTACAAAGTTGCTGATTTATCTCAAGTTGTTGTTTGCAGTCCTGAATCGTGCACAATACCAGAAGAGCAGATCAGCACCAAGAAGGTAGCACTTTTATGAATTCTTTTTTAATTGTTTCTTTCTAACAAGCAATTATGTTTAAGTGATCGTCACCATTGGCGCGCAATCAGCAAACATCAGAAGACTCTTGATCTTGTTATATTTCTCTCTACGAAACCTTTAGGAACTGAAGCTGTGGCAATATCCACATGGTCTGACACCACCGATGAAAAGTGTACGTCAACGACGTTTTCGCAAGACGAAGAAGAAGAAGTACATGGAAGCCTCAGAGGTATCTGTGTGGATGAGACTCGGTACTTTTCCATTTGGTATCATAGAATTGGAACCGATCCACTTCGCTGGACTAGGATTTTTGAAGCAGTGTTAGTAATCATTCGAAAGCTTGAATCTCTGGCTAGTGCGTTACATGGCCATTTCTTGAAAAATCTCCCTATAACGTTTCAGCGATAGAAAAGCATTTGTGTTTCACACGCGTATATTTCTCGCTGTACACAGCTCCTTCTTTAGATTATTAGTGGTCATTCGATAGTGTAAGTCTCCGTAATCTACGGGGTGGGGAGGGAGTGCGGGTGCAAGGGGTCTGACGTGGTTTCAGCACGCCATAGATCGAGAGCGCCGATGCGTTACACATGTGAAGTGCTATCTTTGTATTTTTTCCTCTTATTTGAAAAAACTCTAGATAAAATGTATTACTCTGGTAATAAAAGATTTTCTCTGCACATTCATGTGCTTTTCGTGCTTCCAGCGAAGTGACAGTTGAATTACACGGCCGATGTGAAACATAATTTTGCAACGTTATAAAAAGGTCTTTTCGGAAAAGGGCTACGTGGGGCTATAGCCAGAGATTTAAGGTTTCGAATGATAATTAACACTTCTATGAAAATTCTTGTCCAACGAAAGGGATTGCTTTCTAATTCTGTGCTACCAAACGAAAAAGAACCTTTCCTTTCCAAGTATTGATTAGCTTCCGGTATCTCATGAGTTTTGGAATAATAGAGTGGTCTGTCTATGTGTAAATTACACATGAAGTCAGTACCCTTTTTACCAAGAAGATTACCTTCACAGGTTAAGTTCTATAGAAGATGGTGACCTTGAATTCCATACGGCGATCAATCGATTGTGTTGGAGCGTTACACATGTGCAGTGCAGTCTACGCTATTTTAACCCTTTGATTTCCGAGGACCTAACCCCAACCTATTTTAGTGCCGCGGACACAACATTACACCACTCAGTCGTCTAGAATATAAGTTTCCACATTATTCTTAATATTGTCATTGGGTTTATTTATTCTTAGCTCGAATTCATGCTGTTCGTTTGTGGTGTTGAACAATCGGGCCTAGAGGCCAAACACAAAGAACTGTAAGGAGGTTGAACTCTAAACCTCATATTGAGTAGAACCTGCGCTCCACCCTCACCGAGGACGCATGCTAACCATTACACCTCGGGGACTATCGCTCTGCTACAGCAACTTTCCAGTCGCCCCCGAATGGGTGAAGCTTGGGTTCAGCCGCCAGAGGTCCAGAGTTTTGTATATAACTCAACATTTTTAGATGTATATTTGAATAATCATAAAACTTGCAAAAACTTGGCGTTAAAATAAAAGTTTTCTGGAAACCGAGGAACTTCAGCGGGTTTTCCGTGCGTGAATTCTTCTCCTAATATTGGCTAAGGCTCTCAGTAATCTTCGTGAAAGTCTTCAACCTTTTTAAAGTGCCTTATGTTTGGCTTCTAGGCCCGATCGTTCAACGCCACGATCAAACAGGACGATTTCGCGGTAGGAATATATAATCTCGAAGACACTACTAATATCAATGCGGAAGCTTATATTCTGGACAACTGGGCGCTGCAGTTTTGTGTGTCATCGCATTAAAGTAGCTGGGATTGGGTCCTTGGAGGTCAGAGTATTGATCAAAAGTTTTTTTTTTCGCTTCGGAAAAAATTTCAGATAAAGCGTATGACTCTGCTACTACAACATTTCGTCAAAAGGAGCACATAGGATTTGAGCTCTTGAATGATTACAAACATTCTTATGAAAAATTTTTGTCCAGCGACATGGGTCAAATTTCATTTTTCGCCATATAAGTGACAACAGCCAGGAAATCATTAAGAATATACATTTTGAATTGCTGTCACCAAAACTGGTTTTATGCCAATATGTGTTCACCAGACCAAATCCGCTAAAGGTTAGTTGCTGACAGCTACGATAGGATATATGGAAGAAAGAGTGGTAGTAGAGCGGTGGTATCGGTGATGTACTGATAGCACGCGCCCTATGAGTGTAACGCGAGTTCAACTCCCTTTGGAGGTCGAAGGTTTTGCATATCATTATACTCTTATATTATGAGAGTATTAGAAATTTGCTCCTATCTGTTCTTGTTATAGGTGGAGCGTGAGCTTAAACGACTGCTTCGTGCCGATCTTGAAGCAGAGTCATTTCGTTGGGAAATTTCTCAATCGGATGATAGAGGCAAGGAGTTTGCTCTCCCTATGAGCTCTCATTCTTCCGCATCATGTCCCATTCAGGTGTAGTATTCAGTGCTTCTTCTTTTTTTCGCTCGTCCTTTTTCTTACATTGTCGCTAGTTTAGAATCATACCTTTTATAGGATACCACAATCTGTGAACAAACCATCTTTCGCGGGAAGGCAAGAAGTAGTGACGAAAATGAAGATGACGTTCAGAATTTGAATGAGACCTGATTCGGCAATGTATTTCTTGATCACTGAAAAGTCATATCATCAACATCTTTTTGTGTGAAATCCTCTTATCTTTTTTATCACTGTCAGAACTTTTGATCTCTTTTCACTTAACACTTTGAACTTTTTGCGAACGGTGAAAATGTTTTCGGTGCGCGCATTTATGAAGCTCTTTCACGAATCATAGTAATCGGGAGTTCAAATTTCGGCGATTTTAAGACTTTGCTTGGTTCTTGAAAGAGGTTTCTCAATGTCCTGTAGCGGTGGAAATAAAATTGTGGTTCATACTCGGAGTGCCTTGTTTGCACGGCAAGGGCCTTTGAGTGGCCTTTCATTAGATTATATTAGTACTCTAATAATAACACAAATCGGCATTCCGAAGCTAAATTTGCATTTCAAACAAGTCTTTAGACTGTGTTGTAGTTCGACAGCTCAAAAACGATAATCTAGAAAGAAAATTTCTATAAGGTTTTCTTAGTGTACTGTAGGGACAAAAAGAGGGGTACGTTCTACTCTCGGAATTCTTTCTGTGTATAAAAGTTGGCTGTGCACCAAAAGCACATGCTGGTTGGGTAAGTCGGGGAGAATCAGAAGGCCAAAAAATCGTTTAAATTTCTTTGAAGCGGAGAAACATTTCTTAGACAAGTAACGAAAATAATGCACTTCTGAGATGGTAATTGAAATGGTTGCACGTATAGCGATGCAAGAGGCGTGCGATTTTTGTTATTCACTTGAAAACTTTCGTTGTTTTGAAAAAATTTTTTAGGTCTTTTTGTATCATCTTGATACGCTGTTTTACAAACACTCCGACGTTTCAGTGCATTCGTGATGTCAAATACTAGAACTTTCAAAAGTTTCCCCATAACTTTTTGCTCAAAAACTAGTGCTTTTGTTCATTACCCTTTCACACCTTTTGCTGAGTCAGAATGGATTCCAAATTTGGGCGCAGGCTGAAGAAATGATTCCTAGTATTTTCCAAACCATGTTATCTTAGTACTATAATTAAAGCGATAGATTGGTGAGTAACAATTCTCACTAATATTATCCACACATCAATATTCCAAAAGCCGACCAATAACACACTGATTGTAGCCCGAACTTGAGTTTTGTGAGCTTATTACTTTGATAAGGGATATTTTGATCCCTTTTTCTACTTTACAAAAAATAATTACATTCTGTAGTGGCAATAGATCCAGTGTACAACTCTCAAAAGCAAGATCAAGATTGAGAAGGTTGAATCTACAGTGATTAAAATCGTCGTGGTTTTACATCCTTGTCTGAAAACCTTTTAAATGTTTGAAGAAAACGTTCTTGAAGTGCTTTCAATGTAAGTAGGTTTTATACTTATAATCAACCTAATTAGGTGAGCGCGTGTGGCGCAGTGATTAGAGGCGCCTTGCAACACACATGGTCGATTGCCCGATGCTCAACCCAAAGTTCATCAAGCATTTCACCTTTTCACAGTGAGCAAATCGGCACTAGACATGGTTGTGAAGATGGCAACAGTCAGTCACTTGACACATCAGTAGGCCACCGCGATACATTACAAACGTCAAATGTACATTAGGTAACCCTCAAATGATGCTAGATGAAGTCGAATGCATAGTGCAACCCCTTAAGACTGATCAACGCTGAAAGCTTCATTATTCTATTCATTTAGTCTAGAATAACTTTATCGATCTCCAGTTGCACACCGTGGGTCTTGAAAATGAGAGAATACATAATTACTAGTCATACTTTCACTGGTTCGTCTCCAGTCTCTGTCCATGCATCTCGATATGACGCTTTTCTGACATTTTGTATGGTCAGCTTTTGCGCTTGAGTCCGTAGTAATAGTCTTGAAACGTGTGATCTTTTCTTTACGTAGCGTTATCTGAAACAGCTTTGGTCCGAGATTTAACCGCTTCTCTATAATCTTATCGAACTGTACGGGTTAGAGAGGGAAACATCCAAAGTTCAACTTTTGCTTTGTGGTGTCACAGTTAGCACTTTGTATTCCACTTCTTAACATACTCTAAACTTCTTAAATCTTCTAAAACTGGAGATATATGAGCCAATACTATTACACGGCTGACTGTAAATGACGGCAGTGTTATGTAATTTCTTCCATGGAAAATTTGAATAATGTCACACAATGTCTTGCTACATTAGTTGAACATTTAAGCTACACTGCTTTATTTTGAATAACTGACAGATCCTCTAACCAGTAAGAAAATTATCAAATTCTATCGTAGCCTATTAATAGGTGTACTAGTATCAGAACCTTTCACGTGTAATATATTCGTGCTCTAATTTACTTTATTGTAAATTTGACTGTCTTCGAAATTGGGCTTCTTACATGAGTTCCTTATATCCTCTTCAACTCAGATATCTGAATGCTTGAAGGAAAAATCAACGGTACTCTTTATATGAGATAAGGATATTTGAAGGAGAATTTTTGGCTGGACGAAGAATTACCAGTGGACTTCCTAGTCACTCGAGTTCTTGAATTTCGGAAAATCCCAGATGTTACTTGTTTTTCAGAAAGGCCTTTTTACAAACGCAGTAGCTAGCAATAGAGATATCATACGCGTCGTATATTACCGCGCTTATAATTCGCAGTAGATAGCTTTTTTTATACCGTCAATAATAATACGATAGCGTAAATCTTGAAGATTCTAAAATATATTTCTACACACAGTGTAAATACTAGGGTTGGAAAGAAGTTTTGGAGGATTTTAATAAGAAGAGGATAACTCACATGCATATCATAGAAATTATACAGTTTTTTGTGTAGTAGTTTTCCACTGAAAACCTAGATAATATTCACTTTGCTAGAATCCTCCGTCATTTCCAACGATAAAATCGAATATCGTGATTCATTGCGTCATTAATGAAAAAAAGGGTCTTTCATAACGAGCTGCAGTCGATGACATCAACGAAGTCAAAGAGCAAGGCACAACAAGTAAATCTGCTGCTGGACGCTGGTTTCGACGCTTCAATGCCGGAGATCTGACCGCAAAGACAAGCCTCGTCCAGGTCGTCCAACAAGGTTGAACCACGAAGATTTGATTACTGCTTTGGAAGACGAACCTTCTTCAAGCGCTCGCGGATTCGTACTTCGACCAAATCCGAAACCTGGCGGACCGATGACAGAAAGTCGTAGAAAACGATGTCCCTTATTTCAAAAATGGCTGCTATTGTTTATGCTTGGATTTTATGCATAAATTTTTAGTTTTGCAAATGCCCTAGAACTTTTTTCTTTTCTACCTAAATGTTTACCATTTCAGATATTCAATCCTCCCTTGCAGTCCACTGTGGCCTATGCCGGGAGCACTCCACTTATCCGCACGCTATATCTCTGGTCTCTGTTTCTCTGCCGCTACGTACGTGTTGTCACAGACTCCGCCCCGCCCCCGCCAATCGTTTATATTAAGGGGCCAGTCCACACCTCGAACTTTTGATTACTGGCGCTTGTCTAGAGCTCGACCTCCGCTTGTGAGGGGACTTTTCGCCCCTTGTATTGCTGCAACGGCCCGAGGTGCTCGCAGACAAAGAGGCCTTCTTCAACTAAACCACCAGGTTTGTAATTTTGTTGAGTCTCGAATCGAATATGTTTTTTATCTATCGTATTTTGTTTTTCATTTTATTTTTTTTTTTCAATTTCAAAGCAACTGGAAGGATTTACCTACACCGAATGTGCCATTGGGAATTCTCTATGGTATGTAAGAAGTGGAAAGCGACTAATAACGGTTGCGCAGAATTATTTATGCTTGGTTGGTTTGAGCGAATTAGTTTTGCAGTAAATGCTTGGGAGATAATCGTACCCCGCTCCTCCTCCATTCCATCGACCACGACCGGTGCAAATCTTGTTCGATCGATTGTACAGCCAATCTGAAAAAATATATCAGGATATATGTGCCCAGTAGACAGAACCGCTCTCGGTTCGTTGGTGACAGCTGCGATGCCTTATATTGGGGAATGACTGGCAGCAGAGCTGTAGTGGTAGTAGCGCCCCCGGTATGGCTGAAGTGAGGAGTTCAACTCTCGTCTGGATCGAAACTTTTGCATATTATCCAATTCTTGAACATGTGATTATAACAAAATAGCACTGCTATAAGAACGGTATAGCTAAAGATTTCAGTGGAAATATATAAGGACAATTTGTTCACCCGTTCAAGATGGCAATGGGAATCGCCCACGCGGCGCAAATTGCAAAGCGGTGCGCGATTTTCGTTATTCAACCAGGTTTTTTATTAGATTTGCAAGGATTCGTGGGCTCGACGGTTTACTTGGGTGCATTACGATCTGCTCTACACATTGATTGTTTCTGGAGCACATAAAGGATAAAGGATAAAGCTCTCGGCGATGATCAATCCCTGAGGGATGCGCCATGCATTCGACTTCAATTTTTAACTTCGTTTGAGGTGATTGCATGTACGTCTGGCCTTTACAATGACTCGGTGGCCTCCCGTTGAACCGAGTCAGTGCTGCTTATCTTCCCAGACAAGTCTGAGACCTGTCTGGTACCAATTTACCGACCCCGGAGGGATGGATGGCTTGGTGAGCCATGAGTGCGAGATCGAACCATTGACCTCGTGTGCGACGCAGGGCACCTCTAACCACTGCGCCACATGCGCTCCTCTAGAGCACATATAGCTTTTATATGTGGAAAAAAACGTTGCTTTACTTGGGCAAGGCATTCTAATTAATCAAGCCGAATGTAGAATATAAAACTATTCTCGACACTGAGAAGGACTTTCTAAAAGCCTAGCACATCGATAAAATCCTCAGAGTTTAAAGTTTCGAATGATCATCAAAATCTGGAAGAAAAGTTGTGTTTAGCGAGAATGTCGTCTAATCAATCGTGTGCAAGCGCAGGTACATGTTGTTCCAATGTTTTAGGCTGCTGTCTACCTGCGTCTAGTTGAAATTTAAAATTCTAATCTTTCCTATGACTTTTCTCCTCAGCGATACATGTTTAGAGATGGCAGCTTTTGCAGATGAATAAGGCTCTGTTGCTTTAGCACACTCATCGTTGTCAGCTTATCACCATTTAGGTATATTCCCATAAGTTTCAATGAGGCTGACGTGCCTGATATGGGCTATGACTTCTCAATTGCCTTGGTAAGGATGTCCTGGATTTTCGATAGAGGGCTGAGTTGTCAGTAAAGCAAGGAAATTTAGGAACGCACTTTGGTAGTGGCCAACTATGGTTTTTCATTCTTCGCCTATCACTAGACATTGCAAAAGCTGACGTGTAGGTGTGACGTAGTTTTGTCCTTACTCACCTAATTCCAATACCATCTGATACTTAATTGTGGCGGCACATTCCATCTCACAAAATCCCTTTTTGAATATTTAATTGTCATCCTGAAGCAGCTTATGAGGCTATTTTTGAGCTCTTACTACTGCAGTTCGAGAGAAAGTTTTGGACAGTTCTAAAAGGATGGGATAATTCCCGTGCATGTCATGGGAATATTACAGTTTCTTTTGTGGGATTTTCTCACTTTAGGCCTAGTTATTTGTTATTTTCACCTTGTTGCAAACCTCCGCCATGTCCAAACTATACAACCGAAGCTCGTGTTTTATTGCATTATTGAAGAAAGGGTCCTTTACAGCAAGGTTCACTCGATTAAATCAACGAAGTTGAGGGGGAAGGCACAGCAAGCAAATGTGCTACTGGACGCTAGTTTCCACGCTTCAATGCCGGAGAGCTTGACCTTGAAGACAAGCGTCGTTCAGGGCGTGCAACAAAGTTGAGCAACAAACATTTGATTGCTACTTTGGAAGGTGAATCGTCGTCAAATGTTCACGTATTGGCAGTTGAAACTGATGTTTCTAATACAACTGTGCTAACTCATCCTCACTAGCTCAACTTTATCCACAAAAAGCCGCGACAAGATCCGCGTGAACTTACCGAAGCACATGTCGTCGAAAGAGTCGGGAATTCTTGCCAACTGCGCAACAGTTCACTAAATGTCCGATTTTGGAAGTCGAATTCGAAGCAATGGTACTTCGACCGAATGCGAAACTTAGCAGACCGGTAGTAGAAAGTCGTGGAAAACGATGACCTTTTTTTCAAAGAATAGTATCATTGTTTTTGTTTCGAATTGATGCATAAATTCTCAATTCTTTACAAGTGCTCCAGAACTTTCTTCGCAACCTAATATTTTTACCTCTAATCGAAATCACTTGAGTCTCCAGTAATGTTTGCAATTTCCGAGCAGTAAGCGTTTCTCATCTAAGTCGTAATTCTCTGACTTTTATACTGCTTCTCGTTTTTCGGTGTTCACATAACTTCACCTTAGCAGTCTACCTGCTTGTATCAGTTTTTCTACGGTGCGAGGCTTTTTAGCATTCGATTGCTTGGAAATTTTATATCTAAATGAGTGCCATAGCATACTGGTTGAGCACGTCTCATTGCATCTCGAGGATAGGCAGGCTGAGACGTTTGTCTATTGGTCGTTAGAGGGTTGAGGAGGTCAACCCTGCATCGAGCCGTATCGAGCATCATTTGCCACCAGGCCACAACTTGCCGATTCGAACTTTTATATGTTCTTTAGCGTTCCCGTCGATCTTTCCACAGCAGGCAACACCAGCAAGTGACACAGAAAGCCTTCACACATTTGTGAGAAATTTCAAGTCACTAAAAGTAGCCGAAGCCTAAACTCAAGGAAGCAAATGCTTATTTCAACAAAGGCTACATAATAGTAACACCTCGGGAAAGGTTTGAAGTGGAAGCTGTGTTTCTGATGAATCTAACAAGGTCAAAACTGCTCAATTTGCTTTCTGTCTCCGACAAAGTACAAATTTGAAGTAATGTCTCAAATAAGACATATCAATAGAAATCGGCAGATGTGATTGAACAATCAGTTAGCACCATGTTCATTGACACAACTGCTTTTTTTCCGCTGTTGTATAGGACGAAGCTGCATTATTCGCATTAGCGTCACAGATTTAACAATTTTCGTATTAGAATCGTCCTATTTTTTCGATTAAAATTTTGATCTTTTTTTCAAAAACAAAATTTCAATCTCTTTCTTGAGTGGAGTTCCAATCTATTCTAAGAATAGAACTCCATTCCATTGTTTCATAATAGATTTCCAGATTATTTTTTGGTATAGTATTTAGTTCCATTTCTCATCAAATAGAATTTTGTTTCATTTCATTTTCTTGAGTAAATATTGTACTCTATCTTTCTTATGTGGCTACTAGTCTCAAAATGCATTTTGAATAATTGTTGTAATGTTTGAGTGGAATCATTACACTTGTGCAGTGGCAGGAGAAGTCCAAAGAAAAAAAGTCGAGGCTCAAAAAGGCAATTCGAGTGCGGAAAATCTTAAGATTATAAAAAACAGATCTGTCTAGAATTCTGAAAAGGACTTTGATTGAATTTTGAAGCTATTTAGGTGAAATTCACTGCACTCGACTTCCTTGATCGCTAGTCTGTTTTTTTGTGGGAAAGAAGGCATCCTCAAATGGTTGCATATCACTGATGACGATGGTGAGTATACCGTTGATCAATTGATTTTTTTGATAAATATCAATTGATAACAATCGTTTCGAGTGTTTTCTCAAGATCACGCTCAAATTTTAAGATGCCGAATAATAATTTTCGATCTATGCATATGGTCAGTTATGGGCACTTATAAAGTGCAATACACGTGTTACGGCCTTGCAGCCCGTCAGTTCCACGGTGCCTTACATCTGAGCCAATCCCTTTTGGGAAGAACCCCTTTACATAGACGCATCGCAGACGTAATATTTACACGCGCCGTGAAGTGATAAGAATCACCAAACGGGCAGTGTTGTACGTTCGATTACTCTTGGCTGCGATTCCTTCTCGCTGTAGGGACTCACTGAGATATATTTCTTATAGGATAAGCCTGAGAAATCCGACAATCTGGTTTCCTGATGTGCGTTTGTCACTAACGCCTCTCATCCATCGACTGTCGTTGTGTCGCACCATATGTCCGAACCACATTATCCTCGATGGCCTAGCGTGTAGAACGGCATCTTTGATTCTCGGTTGTGACAAAAGTCAGAAATTTGGGGAAAGAAACACTCGAAACAAAAAGTATGACATATCTGACGACACTAACCAAGACCAATGGAGTGTACAACATTACCGATTCGGTGATTTTATCACTTATCAGAGCGTGAAAAACGTTTCTCTATGTCCCCTCTATGTGAAAGGGTTCTTTATCTAAAAAGATTGGCTCAGATCAAAAACACCGTGAAACTGACAGAGCTGCAGAAGCGAAACACGTGTGTTGCACTATAAAAACGCCCATAACGAACCGCATGCATGGCTCAGCTATAATTGTCAGGAATATCAATTGACTTAACAAAATGTTGATGCGAAGAAGTTATGAGGCTGCCCAGTGTTTGCTGACGAATCGTGATCTACGACTACGACTAAAGTAAGATTAAAGATATCTTTTGAAGCTCATAGATAGGTTTGTGTCTTATCGAGGGGTGACACCGAGCTACCTCATATGTGCATGAATCGTCAGGAATTTTTTGGTCGCGTTTTGCGCTTGTGTGATGTTGTCAGTATATCTAATTATTTTGAATAATATTATACTTTTCCTTCGAGTGCTTTATTAAGACCACGCTCAAATTTCAATAGATCCTTTCATTATTATTTGAGCTAACATGTCATGTGGTCTGGTAAGGGCTTTTGTACAGCCCGAGACACGTGTTTCGTCCTTACAGACTCATCAGCCGGGCAGAACCCGTCGTCTGTCGATCTTTTCATAGTCAGTTCTCTCGGGAGCGTCACACTCCTTATATATAGTTATCGACGACCTACGCTTTACACTCTATGTCAGGTGAAACATTCACCTAACACAGAGTGTTTTCGCACTCGATTGCTAGCTGGCTGGTATTTTTTATCATATTATACCTTTCCTTCGAGTGCTTTATTAAGACCACGCTCAAATTTCAATAGATCCTTTCATTATTATTTGTGTCGTCGATAAAAGTGTGACGTGTAAAGCGTAGGTCGTTGATAACTATATATAAGGAGTGTGACGCTCCCGAGAGAACTGACTATGAAAAGATCGACAGACGACGGGTTCTGCCCGGCTGATGAGTCTGTAAGGACGAAACACGTGTCTCGGGCTGTACAAGAGCCCTTACCAGACCACATGACATGTTGGCTCAAATAATAATGAAAGGATTTATTTTGAATAATATAGGATATTCTGAACTTTGTGCTGGAGGTTAACCGATGTTCCAATCTTTTTTTTTTTTTTGGGGGGGGGGGTGTGCTAGCTATCCCACTATGGGAGCTCCAGCATTGCTATCACTCTTTCCGCGAAACAGAGTATCGATTATGTCAGCAAGGAGCCGCAATCGTGTGGTCTCGTAAGCACATATCGGCAATAAACACAGTTACGCTGACAGTTATTAGGTATATGTAATCGGTAAAAATTTTTTATTTGTCCGCTCTTTTAGCGGTGTTATAATGTTGTAACTATGGCACCCCTGGTGAAGAGTGTAACGCGAGTTCAAATCCTGTCTAAAATTCAAGATTTTTACATCACTTGACAGTGCTGGATATGTGTAGGATTCTTGCAATACGTCTCACTTGCTGATTGCCTCTTTTTTTCTGAAAATTTTAAACGTTCACGATTTCATCTTTCACATCTCTCTCTTTAGCGGCTTTCGTCGTACAGCCGGCATCAGTAAAGGATAATGTCATAGATGATGTTGCCCACGCCGTGTCAAATCGCGGTACGGAAAAAAATTTTCTAGAAGAAGTGAAAATAACTAGCATTGTGCTGAGACACAAAATTCGCTCTATTTCAGTAGACTTAATGGGTGCCACTCGCGTCACTGTCACATACCCCCTCTCTTCCTTGCATACGCGAACAAATCGTAGTGCTTTTGAATCATTGTACTGTCACTCGCCTCTCTGGGGTCAATCGCAGTTTCGATTGATCCTGCTCTCGCCTTTGATAGATGACATGTATTGGACAAATAGATTGTCGAGGTATTTCGACTTCCTACTTTGAAGCCATTCTTATCATTGATGTCTCTTTCCTCTTAATGTTGCATGGGTTGTGCACACAATCTGCAAATCGCTCTTATTCTAGTGACTTTGGGCAAGAGATGGTTCAAAAGGCGCCGACCAGCGGTGTAACATATCGTAGCAAATATAGTGAGTAATATAAGGTGAGAAAGCTTGCACGATAAAGTGGAAGCGTATTGGTAAGTTCGATTGCTATCTGTAAAATTTTGAATTCAACCCATTCCCAGCCCTATAAATCCACTTATTTAGCCTCTGAGAGTGAATCAATTTGAGCTAGAGGGAGCTCCTTTTGGTGGACAAGGCGGGCGTTTGGAGGAAAGAGTGAGTTTATTCAGATTTCTTATGATCACAAATTTGTCATTTTTTTTATTCATAAGTTCTAGATCCATTACATTCGCTCGATTCAAACAATCACGAAATTTTTTCCTCACGTCCTAACCAAAGTGTCCCAAGAAGAAGACCACGGAACTTTTCTGCTAATCAGTGGGATACCGCGCGCTGTGAAAATCTTACCCTATGCACGATTTACTTATTTGATTAGGGTTTTTTCCACCGTTTTAAGAGTAAATCTAAGGTTTCTTGTACTAGTTCGATACTTCATGATACGACACCTCTATATCGTTAATGGCTATGCTAGTGTTGAACTTGTCGAGGGTCTGTTGGAGAAAAAAAAACACACTTCATCGGGACGTGCATAAAGAATGGGCGAGATTACCTAGTGAATTCATGCAACACCAACTGGAGAAGGGGCACGTAATGGCCGTACAGAATAAGAAAGGCGTAATGGTGCTCAGACGGAATGACAAAAGAGATGTTGTGATAATTTTCACAGCGCACGAACCCTTAAGAAGAGGCAATTGGAGATCGTGCATAGTTACATACAAGCACAAGTTGCTTGTGGATTTCTCTTGCCAAAATTGCTGCTTATCTTGATCATGCCTAGGAAGAATGTAAATGGAAGTGCATTTCGTTGCGATATTTATTCGCAAAATCTAATTTCACAGTTTAGGTACATCCATCTTCTTTCACCTGGTGAAGCATATTTGCCTGATGAACGCTTGGAAAATCTACAAAGACAGAGCGAAGAAATTTCCTTCACCGGTTTCAAGATGGATTGCAGGATCACGTCTCTCCACAGTCGGCACCCAGGCGTATTCTGGAAGCACTTTACCACATCGCGGACGCTGTGTTGGATCTTATAGAAAATTGGTATTACGTGTAAGTACTGCTTATGCTCAAAGCAAAACTAAGCGATTAAGCGCTAGTGCAGTCGATCTAAGCACGATCTTTGTTTGCCATGTCTCAACACTGCTCATCGGAGATATGTTCTTAAGCGTTATAGCATTCGACAGGTTGTATAATTTTTCAAAAAATCGTGTTCTATAATATTGTAGGCAATAATGTAGTGAGAACTGATTAATTTAGGGTTTAATGTTTATTTTCTTAGAACGCATGAATTGCTGAGTATAACAAGCAATATTCTATGCAACGCCGATAGATGATGACTGGTACTGAATTTTAGCGTGAATTGTTAATGTACAATGTTTGTTCGATAAATCATTGTTTGTTGAATAAATATTTCAAACAAAACATTAACAACTTCATTGAAATGTTCGTCAAATGTGGGTCAGAGATATCCAAGTTTTCCAGACAAGTGCTTTGCAAATCAATGATTGTGGGCTCTATGAAGACTTATTCCAACTACGTACTAAAAGTCACACCATAGGAGATTTTTAAAAAAGTCGTACTTTGAAGAAGATGTGTTTATGAATTAAATCCTTGCTTATTATCACGAAATAAGCGGTAAGAAATGGCGATTCGTTGTTTCCCCATTGACGAGGCGTTCCTCTTGAGAAGTGGGAGATTTTAAGAAACGTAGGTTTTCTATCTAGTAAAAAGAGTTTTATAGATATCTTGTGGCAATATATCATTTCCTATTATGAACTGTCTGCAGCGTACGAATTTCACTATGCAATTACCAATACACCCACTTTGAAGTTCAAGCAACGGATTGTTCACTCAGAGCGCAAAACACGATCTCCATGCGCTTATTAAAGCGCACTAAAAAATCAGGTTGAAAAAAAAACTGATTAGTTCTCAAAATATACACTTTTTTAACTAATGAACGATCATTGGAAATCTATAGTAAAGTCAGGGATAGATGATAGCGAGGCACGCAGAGCACTCCGCAGTCGAAGCGCAATTTTTCTCATTGTTTTTGCAGCGATTTAAAATCTTACAGTTGCCATTCAAGTCAAGAACTAAGTTTATATTGAGAATTCCCATCTTTCAAGCAGTTAAATAATTACTAAAACTTTGGTGGAAGCCTTTTAGCGCTGAAAAGACCATGCAAACACCAGTGCACATTACACTGTGCACTCCGAGGAAAAAAACGCAATCTTCTCCCAGTTGCTGAGCCCATCAAAAAAGCGATTTCGAAAGTCAAGCATACCATAAGAACCACAATTCTCTCAGCTATCGAATGACCAGTTACAGTCTAGTGAAAAGTTTGTGCTCGACGAGAAATTCCCGAAAATGCGCGTGGACAATGTGTTGTACATTTGGTCCTGAAAGGATTAAGTACAGTTGATGTGTACTTGAAAATTTAAATTCAAGCTCTTGAAATTGCCGCGTTATTGAGCGAAAATTTGGTTGCACAGTTCAACACGTTATGTTCATGATGATAATGTAATTACTGTGTTGATGTACTGTTTTCCCCTCCAGCTCACGTTTGTTACTGGTTTTTGAAGATAAATATGTAAACTGACTTGTTTGTACTACAACAAAACAATTCCCGTGTTAAAATCTACAATGATGCCCTTGAACGTTGTATGGTCTTCATTGAAAAACTTTTCCAAGTCCGTACGGAACGCTTCACCTCGCCATAACTTGATGTTTGTGCGTAAATGACGAAGATGGTCGAAGCCAATTTTGACCTACCCAGTTTCAACGTAACCGTCTGATCCGTGTCGTTTGCCGTCCAGATGAATTGATGTTTATGGTTGAACTCATTTTTCTCCAAAACCTGTACTAACGCATTTTCCGAGAACACTATCTCGGTGTCATGGAGAGCATTAAATAGAAAGGCGTGTTCTCGTTTCAGCCATGCCTTCGACGACGTAACTTGTCTTTCTTGCCTATGTTATTGGGTCCTCTAGACAGAATTTATGTAAAGGTATGCGTACTTTATAGGTACAGATCGTTACTTTAGCTCTTTGTGTTTATGGCAGCTCAGTACGGCTCCAAGACTTGGGAGACTCCGTATTCTTCCTTTGCAACGTTGTCGCATCGGGGCTCTTTCGGGGTCAGGCAAACGAGGCCCGTTTTCGTTGCCTTTTATGCCCAACAATTAGCTTGCTGAGCTTTGAACGGCAGCCGTGTAATCACGAGTAGCTTGCCAGTCTATTCCGGAAAGACAGGGAGGAGCTTATTTGTCGGAGGAGACTTCACACTGGCTCCTACGCAAATCTCACTCAGCCGCCTCTTTTCATGCTTTTGACTAGTAACTCGTAGAAATAAAGGTCTGCCAAATTGGCGCCACAGGAACAAAGAGCCCATCCCATGAATCCACTTGCGTCTTAAAGAAGCCACGTGGTCGTTTTTGTTGACGATAAATCCCTTTATTCACCAGCTGGAGTGGTGTCAGGTGCCAGGTACCATTGCGACTGAACAGGAGACAGAGACCCCTTTATGCGGGAAATCTGTGATTATTGTCATCTTTATGCTGCCAATGTCACTATTGAACTATACTGATGTTTGACCAACTTCCAAGCTTTTCGAATAAAGGCAGTCAAGAAGTTGATATAGTGTTAGAAATGTTGATTTTGTCACTTATCGACGATTTCCTTATGTAAGGAGGGTTCTTCCCGGAAAGCGATTTTCTCGCACAAAAGGCATCGTGAATCTGACGAGGCTGCAAGACCGAAACACTTGACTGTTGTTTTTTATACTTGACTATACTATTATACTTGACTATTGACTATTTTGCCACAAACAATTGCACTATATAAGTGCCCATGACAAACCCCATGCATAGCTCAAAAATAACTACTAGGCAAAAATTTTCAGTACTGAAAGACCACTTTGGTACGAACTTTGCAATTTCGTTGCATAATAATTCTCGATCTCGTGTTGCAAATCGATTGAAAGCGTTATAAAAGAACTGAGATGGGAGGTTTAAGATTTACCCTTACCCGCCCGAGTCTCCCGACATCGCACCGTTAGATTACAGCACAAAACTAGAAAATTTAGATGCAAATTGGCAAATTTCAAAGTCCTATAAAAATTACCGTATAGAATATATCGTACCTAAAAATATGTAATCAAATAGAGTTTCCAGTGCGCTTTGAAACAAAGAGGAAGAGCTTACATATCTTCATTTCTACTATTATTACAGCAAAAAAGAGACGGAAAGTCATACTTGTACACTTAATATAAGGACGGTATGTGATCACCATACTAGTGATGCAATTTGAATAAATGTCGGAGCTCTTTGAGTAGAAGCAAATGTACAAGGTGCAGTGAAGGGAGAGAGGACAAAAAGACAAATAAAGTATGGGAAGACCCTATAATTATGAAAAAAAAACTCTGTTCAGGTGACCACCCTACCAGTGATGCAATTTGAGTAAATGCTTACGCTGTTTAGTTGGCCCACTGCATCGAGTGCAATGGAAGGAACAGGCCAAAAAAGAAAGGTAAGGCCCTAGAAAGGCAAATGAAGCAAGGAAAAATTGGTAGCTATAAGAAAAGATTTTGTTTAGTTGAGTTTGGCTTTGGAACTAAGAAATCGGCTTTGAATGGACGCTGTCTAGTGAAATAAATGACTAGAATGATGTCCTCTCCAGTGAATGAGATCGGCTTGCAAATTTTTCGCCAGCTAACATATAAGTACCTTTCTTTCTTCAGCTTGTCTAGTCCGATCTGAATGGATATTTACTTCGTACATGGAGCACGTGACTCGCATGGATTCGTCCTTGTTAAGGTTTTATTTTTCTTTACCTTTTAGTCGTTTATTACACTGTGAATGTTGGCTTCAAATGAATGCTGTTTAGGTGGAACCCACTACATCAAATGGAGAATAGAGAACAAGGGAAGGCCCGGAATAGTGAGCGAAGCAAAAGAATTGTCTACTATCACTCGAAAACTCTGATCAGTCGAAAACTGTAAGAACGGCATGTGACCATCACCCTTAATGTGCCATTTAGATAAGTGTAAGCGCTGTGTCGGTGAAATCCACTGCATCAAATGCGGTAGAGGGAGAGATTCTGAAAAGAAATGAGAGAAAGCCCACAAAGGAGGATAAGGTAAAGAATTCTCATAATAACTGAGGACAATATATAATCTGATGAGATATCCTGAGCTTTTCATGAGGTCTCTTATGGCATTTGCACAATGCTAGACACGTATTTCGGCACGACAACATCATCAGTAGCACACTGCCTTTCAGTTCAACCAACTCCTTTAGGGGATCACTAACAACGTTGTTCAGTGAAAAATTATAAGAATGACACGTGACCGTTTTTGCTTTCTAGATATATACGAATCTATGCTTGGCAATAACTGTTTCCAAAAAAGGTGTTTTCAATTTGTTGCATAGGATATTGTTTGTTTTATAACCCGACTGAGAAATCGAAACGTCAAGAGCAGACGTTCACTGCAACCCTTTTCTCAACCCTCGCCCCGAAGGCTTCGGTGTGACTCATAGCTCCAACCCTTGAGAATACCTTTTTTTTGTTTTCCTTCCTCATGAGTAAGAATGCATGTTTTCTCTAATCAGCATAGACATTATGTCTCTCTAGCAATTTCGTCTTAAAGAAAGTATTATTATCGATTAGTCGAATTAAAGCAAAAATTTGGAGGTTTTCTGGATTTTAGTTTAGTTATGTCTCATCAGAATTAAATGATAACTCTTTGTCTTTGGGCCACAAGCCATAGATAACATTAACTTTTCCCAACCTCTATAACAACTTATCTCTAATAGTGGCAAGTTCTGATTAATTACGGAGGATGTCAAAAAACGAAACTGTCCGATCAGCGGATGTTTTCACGTAACGCGATTGAATTCGAGGAATGAAATGTCCTTGATCGCTCTGATTTTGTGAGTCGCGAGTAATTCGTGGCTCGATGAGCGGTTGTATTTTCAAGGCAATCTCTATTTTAGCGTTTGTGCTATCTAATTCATTGTAATTTACCTATATGATCTTGTATTGTATTCTTATTATAGTGTAAACTTTTGATTCAAATACAAGAACTTCGACACAGAAGCAACCACGAAAAGTCTTGCGTCGCAAGCTAACTCAAAGCACGCCATATTCTCCAAATTACCACTACAACTTGACTCATCCTATTCTCAAACTAAACTTTTAAAGTTTTGTCCTCCACTGAACTTTCACTTCAAGAGCTGTTTCAGTGGAAACGACTTGAAGCTAGAAACGATAACCGTAGTCTGCCATTACAGTATCGCTTCTCTCATTGTCATAAAAACATTCGCGAATAGGCAGAGAAATCTTTTAAATCCGATTTCAACTTTTTGAAATTCCATTATGGAATTCCAAAAATTCTCCTTTTTTTGACATCCATAAACAAAGAAAATTTGAATTCCGAGGAGTTTCTGTGAAGTTATAGATTCTTTCGACGTTCTTATTCGGCACGCGCTGGGAAAGGTGTTGCTTATTCTAGGCAATATCGAGGCAAAAAATCAGTTGATGCGCATAATCTTCAAAAATGGCCGCGATTCTGACAATATTGCTGCTGTGTGAGGAAAACTGAGAGTGCAGTTTGAAGAAAATGGCTTTCTCTCTACGACTGATGGCGTAGATTGTTTCAGTGGATCCCTTCGTACATTCATAAACTCATTCCAAAATTACGTGGAAGAAGAGTCTTTCGTAGGTAAACGAAAACGGGGAAAACTCATTAAAAAAGAAAAAGAGCAGAAAAATTAGAGTGGAATTAGAGCAGAAAAATACACGTATATATTCTACTACGCGCAAGTCACTTGTATCACCAGAAGAAAGACTTGCTTGTACTTCGGATCTCAAAATTTGATGATATGGTGAGTTGGTCCTCGAGAGCCAGCTTTATGGTAAGGTTTCCTTTATCCTTCCATTTGGGCACAATCCTATCTCTCTTTGATTAGACCATCAATTACCCTCTTTTAGTTCTGCTGAATACCTCACTTGCAGTATTCCTTGTTGTCCTTGCTTTATATGCCAATAGGATAGGTGAACCTCGCTGGATTTGCTTAACAGTCGAGACGGCGCACTTACGCAAACTTACACTGCTGCAGATGTTCTAGCGGCTATATATGGAACTAAACAGTACCAGTGTGCTGAACATCGGCTCAGCAGTTCGGCTGAACGATTGCAAGAATTAATGGAATTGCACCCACTTACGGAAAAACCAGATTTTCCAGCTTCATACCTTTACATTCGACTGCTTTTGTAAATCTCGCTCAAAACAATATACAATTTGATAGCATATCTTGAGTCTTTCATGAAATCTGACATGGCGCTCATGAAGTGCTTGGTTGAGGTGCACAAAAAGAGATCTCATTCTTTGCCTATAACATTCACTATTATAACACCTGCCCTGCGATGATTCGTTACTCGGCGTCGACTCCTTCATAGAGTATTATAGCCTCAAGGGATTGGCTGGACCGAAGACGGTGTTACTGATGAGTTCTGGAGGACGAAATTGAAAACAATATTACCATATACCCATTGATGTAGAGTTACGTGCAAAACTTTCGCGTCAGGCGGGACTGGGACCTGCACCTCACTCTTTCCGGGAATGCGTGCTCTACCCGTTACACTACTGACGCCCATTTTGCACATCGCACCGCTTCTAGCGGCGGTATGATGTTACAAATATATACCCATTGATGTAGAAAGAGCGATTCGCAAAATGGGAGTCAGTAGTGTAACGGATAGAGCACACATTCCCAGAAAGAGTGAGGTGCGCGTTCTAGTCCCCCTGACGCGAAAGTTTTGCACATCACTCTACATCAATGAGTTTATATTTGTAACATCATACCACCGCTAGAAGCGGTTAAATAAAAAAAATCTTGTTTAATATTATCATAAACCATTATTCCGTATCTCCCTCTCTTTTTATTTTTCTTTCTCTCTCCGAGAATCCGAAGTTCCGACCTACGTCAGCGATCGAGAATCAGAGACGCTGTTCTACACTCCAGGATATCGAAAATAAGGTGGGCCGGGCACGTGATGCGCTTCAACGACAACCAATCGGCGAGAACCTTTATCGACTCGATTCCTCGGGATATCAAGCGCTCTGCAGGAAGACCACTGACCCGTTGGTCCGATTTCTTCACGAAAGCGATGGAAGAAAGATATGATGCTCAGCGAATATATATATATATATATATATATATATATTGTATTGCTTTCTCAATGGATGGCTTCGGATTAACCCTTAGCACCGAAAAGTTACTAAGCGAAGTAGAATGCTTGACTTCGCACGATGAGACTTTTACAAGGAACAACTGACGCTTAGATTATAATTGTTTATAACAATAGTGAAAATACAGTATGAGTAAGCTGGCGATAAATAGTTGAGCGAGTAGATACGAAGTTGTACGGTTAACTGGAATACTGGACGACACGAAATCAGCGGGCCATCGCCCAGAGGCGATTATCAGCGGGCCTTTTGAATTCATTTTCGAACATAGCACGAGTTTATTGATAATGATTACGATCTTTACCATATTGTACGACATACTACTCAGTACAAGAGCCTGTGACTTTGAGTAAAAAAAATGTGAATTTGCATCTTATTAGACAGGAGTTTAAAATTCTTATGCATGCCACTCTAATTTGCAAGGTTTTTTATGAGCTCCGTAGATGTTTGAAGGTTGGTTTGATTATTTAGGGCCAAGTCTGAGTCGTATAATGTGCTAAGAACAACTACAGGTAGGCAAAACCAGACTATATGAGTGATGTAAGTCTGTTATGATTTGAAAAACCTAAACTAGAGCTCCTTCAACACTCACTAATACTTTGGCCTCAAATGCCTGTACTATGGCAAAGTTATAATGACATAGAAACATGCGAAAATACTTACATCAAAGAATTATTTGAGGATTTGGTTAGAATGAGAACAATCAACACGCACACTTTGGCTTATAAACCACAAGATAAATGGAATTAAGAAAAAGAAATAACTAAAGTGAAATTCTGAGCGTAACGCAAGATTCACCAATGCGTTACACTTTTATATAAGGACATCAATAAGCTGATTCGAAGCCAGGAAGACCTGCGAAGATGGCGGCTCTATCGAGCTGAACATAATTTTTTTTTGTTTTAGTAACTTCAACCATTCTCCAAGCTTCTTGAAGAAAGTTATCAGTTCTAGATCGACAAAAATAGTTGAAAGTACCTTGAAGTCTTTCCAAGCATCGCATAACTGCACAGTGTACCCATCGGCATGTGTACGAGGCTGTACATATCGTCCTACATTTCTGTATTTTTCATCTCTAGGAAGACTAGCCATGTAAGCGAACTCCAAACCCAAATCCGTATCGGGACTGCAAAGTACGAGTTGTTAACTGAACAGAACGAATAATCCCAACATTTTGTGAAAAAATGGAAGTGAATTTAAATAGGAAATATAGCTAAGAGTATTGAGTTGCATGGAAGACATTTGACCCCATGCTCGAGTTTACTTGCGTTTCACCCATACAGATGGCGGCTGTCACCTTGACTGGACTCGATGGCGAGTACGCTTACTCGACCCAACTCCCTAGAGGTTGGTTGCTGATAGCTACGATTCAAGATATCAAAGAGTGATAGCAAAGCAGCGGCTCCACTGGTGTAGTGGTAGCATGCGTACTCAATATGAGTGAAACATGGGGTTCAACTCCCCCACGAGGTCTAAAAGTTTGCACACCTGATTCTCAATATTCAGAACATTTTGCTGCTGAAAAGCAGTGAAATAAAGAATTCAGTTGTGTCAAATAGATTACCTTAAGCTATCCAAGAATGTCGGAGTCTTGTCCTCCGAAGTATTGGCTTTAATGGTGTAATATTCACGATCAGAAGATGTACAAAGCAATTTTTGCAATTCTAACTCAATTTTATCCACCGCACCAGGTGAAGTGTCCATGAACGAACTTTGTGATGGCGATTTGAATGCGGTGAAGGCCTAAATCGGTTTTCATGTGTGGTCTTTTGATATGAAATCAATCAACAGAGAGAGAGAAAAAAAAAACAAACAGATGTCTCGCTCAGGCTTATTCTTGACGATCTTTCCTTTGGAGCAACATAAACTGGACGATTAATGAGAGGAAGTGCCGGCTGTGCCGGAATAGCGATAGGATGGGCTATATGCGGAAGTTCCTTTCCAACATAACTACGCTGAGCCGTGCTACTCGATTCTGGATAATAATTAGGATCTGAATTTTTCCAAACATAGAAAGAGAGTCGTTAAAGATTACCTGCACGTGCACAAGGATTAGTCTTACCCACAGGGCTATGGGCAAGTGGACGAAAATGACTTATGGGGTCATTCTGGACATTTTCCGAGGTACAATATCGTGAAGTAGTTGGCGGATGAACAGCATACTGAGTGCTGTAAGTGGACACCATCTGCTCATTGAAATTTGATACAACAGATGCTGGCAGTGGTATGGCTTCAGAAAGAGAAGGGGCTGAGGGTTTCTGCAACAACAACATAAATCATGGCAGGCGGCAATCAGCACACTTTTTCAATATTTTTTGCTTCTATACAACTTCCTTACGTTCCAAAATATTAAGTGCTACGCAAAATTCGACGCCCGGCGAGGGTTGAACCCGCATTTCACCCTTTTCGAGACAGATGCACCACTGTACGACGACGCCACCGCTTTAGAACTACTCGTTCTTCAGTTTGAACTTTCGAAGCTTCAGCAATCCTAAGCGGTAGTAAAGACACACCGCTTCGCCCTCAGTCAATGTGAAACGCGAGTTCAACTCCCACGGCGTGTTGAGTCTGTGCACACCACTCAACACTCTTAAATGAATATTTCAACATCATGCCATTACTAGAACGCAGTAATAAAAAAGGTTATCAGGTTCTTTCCAATCATCCATGAACAAATGAAAAAAAAGTCCCATTTCGCTAAGCAGAAACTTTCCATAAGAGTGTTGGTAATCATTCGAAAGCCTAAATCTCTGAGTACTGCGCTACGGTGCCGTTTTGTAAAAAGCCCCTTTCACAACGCTGTAGGAATGAAAATAAAATTATGTTCACATCGGTCGCGCATCTTTATTTTTATCATGCGTATAATTCGCTGGAAGCACGAGGAGCATATGAACGCCTAAAGGATATCTCGTAAAACAAAAGTCATTTGTTCTATCAAGAGTTCTTTCAAAGAGAGGAAAAAATCCCGAGTCAAATAACAACTATCGCATTTCACATGTGACCCGCCTAGGCGCCATAGATCGATTGCCGTGTTGAAATCGCGGGCGAGCTCCTACACTACCCGCCACTCATCAACCCGTGAATTGGCCAGAAAACAATGTCTGCACATGTGAAGAAACTTATTTCCACTGCTAAACTACAGAGAAACGGGCCTTCCAAAAAAAGTGATGAAATCGTGAGAACTTATGCTTTAGAATGATTACGAACTCTGAAGGAAGAGCTCTCTCCCGCGAGCAGAATTCGTGCATGAAACACTATAGAACAAACATATATGAGCCTATAATGAGCATGACATACTGTCGACTGGCTTTTTTCATAGCCAGAATATCCTGTTCCAGCAAAAGCAGATCCCGAAAACAATGCATCCATGACCTCTGATATGTCTGTTGGAGGATTCAATGTCGCTTCAAAGACAAAGAAATTATCATGAGTATGACAGTGGAACAAAAAGTGTACACCATATACTAACAATTACTATGTAAATATCCAAAGACGGACGAAGAAGACTTCTGTCCCAAGTGTTTTTGATCATTGGCAGCCTGCATGAAGAAAATACTTTGAAAATCTCAATGCTAAAGTGTAAGTATCATCAAATAAAAGGATAAAAAAAAGATAAAGCTCTTGATCAATCCCTGAGGGATGCGCCATGCATTCGCCTCCAATTTCTAACTTCGTTTGAGGTGAATGAATGCATATCTGGCCTTTACAATGACTCGCGGTGGCCTCCCGCTGAACCGAGTCAGTGTTGCTTATCCTCCCAGACAAGTCTGAGACATGCCTGGTACCAATTTACCGACCCGGGAGGGATGGATGGCTTGGTGAGCCATGAGCGCGAGATCGAACCATTGACCTCGTGTGCGACGCAGAGCACCTCTAACCACTGCGCCACATGCGCTCTATCATCAAATAAGTAAGGTAATATTCCAATAAGGTAATATTGAAAAAACTTACAGCAACCATTCGTTTCTCCTGCTCTTTGACAATGTACTTCTGCAGATCTTGAATAAATGGCATGACAGTATAGAAATTATTACTAGATAGTCTTCTTAACCGATTAGATTGATCGTTGCGATCTGTTGGAAGATCCCAGACATTGAACCATTGTATTTTTCTAAATTCAACAAATACAGTCAATTAACATTTCTATGACAACGCATCGAGCACGTGTGGCGCAGTGGTTAAAGGTGCTTAGCCACGCACAAGTCGTCGTCGTCGATCAAGCGGTGTTGCAATCCACCGTTCAAGGCTTACCAAGCGTGCTATCTCTTCGGGATCGGTGAATCTGTGATAACAAACTTGTATAGGAGGATAGCAGCACTGGTTGATACATCGATAGGCTATCGCAAGCCACTGTAAAGGCCAAATATGCACCCAATCACTCTAAACGATGCTACGAATGGACTAGAATGCATAGCTCATCTCCCAATTTGATCAGCGCTAAGAGTTTTGTCATTTATCCATTGTGATAACATAGGAATGAAGAACTAAGATTTGGAAAGTAAGTCACATTATGGGTGCTATAGATCAGTACCTTAAGGGAGTCAAGGATATCAAACAACTTAATGCATCTGTTTTGGTTAAAAGATAAAAGAATAAAGCTCTCGGCAGTGATCAATTCCTGAGGGATGCATCACGTATTTGTCTTCATCTAGCATCTTTTAAGAAAACTGGATGCATACTTAGCCTTTACAATGACCTTTGGTGCCCTGCCGATGTATCGAGTTAGTGCTGTTATCCCACTAGAGAGATCTGGTACCAATTTGCTGACTCTAGAGAGATGCACGGGTCGGCGAGCCGCCATGGGCGCGCGCGGGATAAAACCATCGAGCACGTGTGTCATAAGGCACCTCTAACCACTGCACCAGACGCTCCCCTGTACTAGTTACAATGAATAATAGGAGAGAAATGATGGAAATCAGAACCATAAGAGCGAAATTAGTGGAAAAAGTGAAACAACACAGACCATCATACCTTATCTCATTGCGAGTTTGTGGTGCAAATGGAAAATCTGTGGGCACATCAGGCACAATGTATAGCCGTACCATTGTCTCATTAACGAATTTCTGCAACTTCTTTTCACTTCCACGATGGCAATGTTCATCGAAATTGAATCCTGTCTCCTCGAATACCTCTCGTACAGCACAACTACGAGGTTCCTCTCCTTCGTTGACCTTTAACTAATCTTTAAGAGCGAAATAAATTAATATTTTAGCCACTGTAAAGAGCACATAAAACAGTGATTACACATTTGAACGGACAATTAATAACCGATCACGCTACCTTTCCTTTTGGAAAACCCCAACTATTTTTGCTGGCATAGAATCCTTGCACAAGAAGTACGTAGTTCAAAGAGTTGTCAAGAAGAATGGCTCCATACGTAGGAACGGTCGACTTGTACCAGCGCCACTCATCAATCACCTAGACGACAAAGAACGACGGGTTAACGGCAAAGGAGAACAGAAATAGAACATTCAATATGAAGTACCTGATCTACACTGGCTGCATAGGGAGCGAGCTCATCACAGTGCTTGAAAATTTGCCTGAATATATAATAAGGATATTACTTCTAAGAGTGCTGAGTGTTATACAAAACATTCGACCCACAGAGGGAGTTAAACTCGCGTTTCACCAATATGGAGCCGTGCTACTACTAAACTGAGTTCAATGCCGATAGATGCCCCCTAGACCAATCCGTTGAAACTGGTTGCTGATAGCTGCGATAAGAAATATCGGGGAAGGAGTGATAGCAAAGCGGCAGCCTTGGCAATATAGTGGTAACACGCGTCCTCTATATCGGTGAAACGCGAGTCTAACTCCCGTCTGGAGTCAAATGCATTGCATTCCACTCAACTAACATCGTACCACTGCCAGATCAGTAGAATGGAAGAACTCTGATATGAACATCACAATAATGGACGTTTAACCCATTGGGGTACGACAAGGACACATCGCAACCCCACCTTGCCACGCGTGGCACGCAGCCCGCGATGTCGAGTGGTTGGTGGTGTCACGCGCGGCTAGCAGAGGCTGGCAGCGTGCCCCTGTGGTATTCAAGGGGTTAAAATCAAAGTTAAACCAAAAATTAATATACCTTGCGAATTCCCGCATTCCCATCTGGGCACAGTCTTTCCTTTCTTCTTGTTTACAATAGAAATCGATATAAAACCAATGAGCCAATTCAACTTGAAAGCACATCCGAACTTTGTCCGATTTCTCAAACAGATGGATTATCGGAACAGTTCCTCTCGTTGGAAGGAAAACAAGAAGAATACAGGTTTGATGGAAATCAATGAATGTCAGGACTGGTGGGAACGACTTACTTCTTCATCGGGAATGTTTGCTAAAAACCGAAACGTAAGATCCTGCAGCACTTCTGGTGGAATACGGGGAGCAGCTTGCGGTGCTTTTGTAGGACTTAATGACCACAATGAGTAAGAGGCAGTTGGAGGGTGATTCTGATTCTGATTCTGCTAAACCACAATATAGAAGAATATGCTTTATACCACGAAAGAGTCAAGAGAACAAGACCACCGACAGTATTTTTCAGGACTTTTCGTGAAGTCGACGGCCGCTCCGCTTCTTTCGTACTCGCTTGACTTCCGCTCATTCGCGTATTGATACTGCTTGTACATTCTCCACCATGACCTGCATGCGTTTGAGCATTCTAAAAGCAGATAAATCACATATGATAAAACTGTGAATACAGGCCCTAGAGGTTGTATTTAAAATAGGAGGGCGGGTGCAGCCCAGTGGTTAGACGTGCCCTACGACGCATACGTGGTCGATAGTTCGGCCCCGCGCCCACGACTCACCAACCTTCTATCCCTCCAGAAAAATAAATTGATGCCAGACTTGTTTGGGAGAATAACAGCACTGACTCGGGAATCGGCGGGTCACCGCGAGTCATTGTAAGGGCCAGATATGCACTGAACCATCACTAGGATGCTTGATGAAGTCGACTGCATGGCGCACCCTTCAGGGATTGGTTAACGTCGGAAGTTTCATCTTCTTTCGAAAATAAGGAAATGTTTCAAGCATTAGTGACAACAACTTGAAAATGGCCCTAATAATCTCAACCTCGGTATAACCCCTTCATGGCCACCGTTGATTGGCAGGTGGCCTCGCGCCGTCGCTTGCGCGGCAGACGCAGGCAGGTAACATCTAAATGCCTGTGCACGCATGTGTGGCCGTCTGCGCCTGCTTTCCCACGAGATGCGACGCCGTCTTCAATCTAGCTGAGTGAGATTTGACGTTGCGCGGCTTGGCACAAAACGCATAATATGGTCCTTAAAGGAATAAACCCTCGAAAGACTCAACCTCAGTATAAACCCTAATTGACGTCCGATAGGGCTGCATTACAGGCCTGAATTGGTTTCTGGTAAACACGATAACCAGGTCAGTTTTTTGGCTTTATATGATTCCACATCATGTCCATCGTAGCTGTCACAGAGTGTCTAGATTCATTCGTTTTCACTCATGCACCACCCATGAAGATCCTCGAAATTTGCGTGGTACCTTTAGCTAATGTGAAAGGATTTCCAACTTCCTTATGTATGCTATCGAATGCTAGTATAATTCATTCCTTCTGTAATCCCATGATAGCTAGCTATGCCGTCTCAACGCGGAACGGAGGAAATGAGCCGGTAAAAGTCAGGTTTAGAATCGATTGTCCAGCTTCGGAGTATGGGCTGTTCGGAGAGGCCGAATATTGGGTCGAACAACCAAACTGCTCGTATTGAACGGCATCACTACCAGTATGCCGCCCGTTTTCCTACCACATATGGAAGCTGTTACCTACTACTTACAAGCGAACGATACTAAAAAGTCGGAATCTGGTTTTTGGACGGAAAAAATGATGCTAAAATACAAGCCTGATGCTGTGCTCCACCGCCTTTCTTTCCAGACTCAGGCTTTTGCTTGGTAGAACTGTGATCCGCTTTAGATTTCTGGCTCTGCTTAGTGGATGTTGGTGTATTCTGAGTGGACTTTCCCTGAAATAAAAGATTATTATCGAATTCACAAACTCTTAAGTAATCATGAGCGCAGACAGGCCGATATATTACTTATTTAATTCTAAAGTGAATAAGTTTTTTACAGCGTCTTTTTGAGAGCAAATATGTTCAAAATTCAAAGTTTCAAAAAACCGATAACGACATCAAAATTTCCAAAAATCAGACGCAAACTCTGCAAATGTAAACGTAAACTTATCGACATTCTGAACAAAATTCCGACAGTTCTTTTACTTTCGGATTCCAAAAATTCCCGAATGGAACAATGGAACAGAGGAAATATATGCCATCGGCTCCAGTAATCATAATTTTACTCCGGTAAAATAAGACAAGTTGCAGTCGGAGAAGAACTCCGGATTCTAATCGTTATTATGTCAATTGGTCAACAATGTTCAACAACTTTTATGCCAAAATATTACGAAATTTCCATCGAGTGTACTGTCTAGGGTGCTATGCAGGCGTCCAGCTTTGAAAATGCGGATTTCATGCCAATTAGGGCCCTAACAAGACATAACAGGGACCGATTCGGTTATCCCGCAGAGAATGAAAAAAGCTATCCCTTTCGTTGAACATGAACTTTTCATAAGAGTTTCAGTACTCTTTCGAGAGCTCAAATCTCGAGGGAGTAACCTACGTGCTCATTTTTTGAAAAAAAAAAAGTTTTTACAGTGCTGTAGCTTTCAAAATAAACTTATGTTTCACACGCGCCACGTAATTTTCTTGTCATTTCGCTCGACAAAACTTTGTCCTTAGACTGCTATTTATCGTTCGATAGCCTAAATCTCGATGAATTAAAAAACATGTTTGTGAAAGAAGTCTTGAATTTCACATACGCGTATTTCTAGCAGGACAGAGTTCTTCCCCTAAATCATAAGTAAATATTCGACAGCGTAACTTCGACGATTTTTACGTTGTGCTTACTTCTAAAAGATCGTTTCACTCGAATGCAGCATGGAAAATAAGATTGAGTTTCACACATGGCGCGCATTCGCTTATCGGCCTGGGTCTACAAATGACCGCCTGGATCGACACACAACCAATCGATTGTACAAATGCGATTCACATCTGTGGTGCGATTTTCGTTGATGAATTTAGAATTTCTTTTCGCTCTCACGAAAATATAGATAGAACGTATGAGTCTGATACTACAAGAATTCTTCGATACACTCTTCATACTTTAAGTAGATTATGTGATGAAAATAAAATGGCGTGGCGAATGTACAACATAATTTTTTATTGAAAGCTACAGCGCTATAAAGAGGCCTTTTAAATGAATGAGCAAGTACAGCTCTGACCCGAGACGTAAATTTTCGAATGATTATTAACATTCTTATGAAAATTCCTGTCCAGCGAAAGCGATCGTTCATCATTCCCTGTTGGATAGCGGATTTGGTCCTATAACGCATATAAAAGTCAGACTAGTCAGCTAAAGCAGCAAGTCTACCTGATATTTTGATAACCGATTTCATAACCCGGAATTGCCGATTAATTGTTACTTTCGAATGATTAGGAGTGTACTATGATGATTAATAAGATCTCTTGGCTAGCGCTTCGACGTCTTTGCCTTCCACATAGCCGATGATTCAAGTCGATTGTTCATGGTCGCTCGTCCTCGTTGTCGTTTACGTCGACCTTTCTTCGGTGGAAGACGAAGACTAACGTTTGAGGACACTCGCTTCGAATCAACGGCTTTGAAGAAGACGAAGATGTTGGAATGTTTGCCGAATAAA
Source organism: Parelaphostrongylus tenuis (assembly GCA_019055375.1). Classification (NCBI taxonomy): domain Eukaryota; kingdom Metazoa; phylum Nematoda; class Chromadorea; order Rhabditida; family Metastrongylidae; genus Parelaphostrongylus; species Parelaphostrongylus tenuis. The sequence goes on from JAHQIW010003050.1 coordinate 152,806, forward strand.
TCTTATCGCTCAACCTCGTGCGTACTTAATACTTCGAAAAAAAGCCGACCTGAGCCTTGTTAAGTGCTGCCAAGAGCTTCGTGGCTGGAGACTGCTGTGCTGATTGTGGTGAAGCAGGAGACTTGCTAATACTATCAGCCACTCGACGTCGAGCATTCTTCTGTAAGATTTTTATTCACAGAAGATCTTATACACCATCGAAAGTTGAATTTTGCGAAAATGGACTGCCCAAATCAAGAACTGTGGGAGCAATCATTGAATTTCCTGTTGAGAAGGGCAAAAACAATAGATCAAATATATTTACCTTCGTAGTCGTAGGCGTACTTATGTTTTCCATCAAATATTCCAATATATCTCTTATCTGAAAAGTCTCATCAATTCAAGTCTTCCATTCAAAATCATATCATCGCATAGAAAAGATAAAATAATGTAACCAAGTTCGAATATTAATATTCGATGCTTAAATTCCGTGGGAAAATCATAGAAAAAAAGGGATAAAAGAAAAAAGTATTGGATTTACAGTAGCCTGAATGAAGATGAAAAACGACTCGACTTCCCAATAGATGAATTCGATCACATATCCACTTCCACATGGTGGGTATAGCGCAGTGGTCACAGGAACTTGCAGTACACAAGCACCCATTGGTTCGATGCACCGCTTTGGATCAACCGGAGGCTGATCCCATCAAGATCGGTGGATCAATAGTAGAAAAGCTCGGGGATATGAAAAACACTAAGTTGATCAATCTAAACACTCGAAATCAATTAAGATGCCAAATATGCTTTCGATCATGAGATGATTTTGCTACGGTAGCCGTTTTCAGTTGGAAGGCTAATCGGACGACTACGAATAGCGGTGAAGGTGCACGCTCCAGCGATATCGTATAATGATATATGGTTATTTTCCGTTAGACTGCAAAAAATGAACAAGCGACATCTTTCGCTGGAAAGAATTTTTCATAAGAGTGTTAGTAATCATTCGAAAGCTTAAATCTCAGGCTACTGCGCTACTTGCTCCTTTCTTCTAAAAGACCCATTTATGACGCCGCAGTATTCAAAATACGATTGCGTTTTACAGCGACCGTGCGATTCAATCGTTACTTCGCTGGAAGCATGACGAACACATAAACGTGTAGAAAAAATCTTGTAGTATCAGAGTCATACGTTCTATTTGAAGTTTCTTTCAAAATGGAAACAAAACCTCAGATCAAACAACAAACACTGCACTCTATATATGAATCGCGCCAATGCGAGCGATCGCCGTATCGAATCTACGGCCCAGAACACAGTGAGTCACGTACAGAACACACATTAGCGACAAGCAATGAGCCGCGTATGTGAATCTGGATATCAATTTTCTTGCTAGACTGCAGTGAAACGGTCTCTTCAGAAAATAAGCACAGCGTTAGGAGTATCGAAAATTACGCTATCGAATGATTAGTTGTAGTTTCAAGGAACACTTCTGTCCTAGGAAAAATATGCGCGTGTGGGACAGAAATGTTTATTTCTATACAAAGTTAAAAGAAGGCTTTTTGAGAAAAAAGGCCACGTAGCGCAGTAGCCACAGATTTGTGCTATCGAATGACTGGTGATGCTCTTATGATAAGTTCTTGTCCAACGAAACGGTAGATTCCTCACTGACCACTACTTAACAGAAAAACCTAGTATTCTATTGTCACTGCAATTCCGTCGGTAAGGATTAAGTCCCTCCCTAAGCTTTCACCAGAGATGCATAAGATGTTTCTTGAGGGTCGTATCAGTCTTTGTAAGTCGCCTGATCAGCGCGAATACGCGCTCACCATTTTCGCTACACGTCCAGGCGAAAAGGTTGATGGAGTTGAATGCTCGACGCGTCTTTTTCTATACGGCTGATCAGCGCCTGGACCCATTATCGTGAATCAATTACCATCGAATACTTGTTTGAAAATTGCAAGAGCAACAGCTAGAACTAGACAAATTTAGGTTCACGTGAAATAGGAGTAAGATGGATGTGTTAACACGCTTGGGATGGCGTACCTCCCCAGATATACGATTATTCATAGGGCCTTTTTTCGCTGGATGGAGCTATTCTCTTTAACTTCCGTTAATTATTCAGAAGCTTGAATCTGACAAATTTGGCGGTTCTTTTGAAAGCTTTTTCAATGTGGTGTAGCAGTGGAAACAAGCCTACGTTTCACACTCGGCGTTCATTTTTTGCTCGCTTAGAGTCTATGGATAGCTTTCATTGAAAATTAAGTATCTTTTGATAGCATAAGTCTCGGAATTCTGAAAGTAGACTCGATTTTTATGAAGGTCTCTATATAGTGTGTAAAAATAGAAAGAAGATTACGCTTCACCTTTAGACTTTTCTTCGCGCGTAGAAGTTCTTTGTGAATCGAAGCATATGAGCCTGTACGTTGAATTATGGAGAATCAGGGCGACATCAAAAACCTATGTTTTTTCTGGAAGAGAGAAAAAAGCTTCAATTATATAACAAACATCGCGCGCCCCTTGCCAATCGCGCCTCGCCATCGGTCAACTGCCTTTCCGACCGGGTTAATTCCACGTGAAAAGAGTGCAGTATATTCCTATCTACGTGTTTCAGTCTTCATCTCATGAAAAGCAGTCTGAGGTTTTCAGACACTACCCTTTCCTCAAAAAAGAAGTACTGGTACAAATGAGACGACAAAGAAAGTAGTGGCGATAAACAATAGAACCATCACAAAGTTCTGAAGAGTCGTTGTGAACGTAACACAGTTTGTGCTATACAACGCCGCACCATTTTTTTCAACGCGACTTTTTCAATTTATAAGAATACAGGAGCAGCATACTAAGATTTTAAAAGAGTGAGATGATGCATGGGAGCGACTAGTGCAGTGGTTAATGGTGCAGTGTATAAAAAAGTAAGGTGCTGGTTCGACCCCCTCCCAGAATACTCTTGCACTCAATCAATGAACGCCTTAGCTCGGTTCCTCAGAGATCGCAAGGAAAATCGACTCGATCAGTATTCTATGACATTCTTGTAGAAGACGAAGTCTAAAAAAGTCTCTCTAAAAAAGTAATGGAGGTGTTTGACTGATTGTACTGCAAACCTTTTGACCTTTCCAGGCTCTGAAGAAGGCGAACTGCCGAAACGTCAGCTATCGAATAAAGTTTAATGTAACACCTCGTGTTCTGCTCAAAGAAGAAAATCAAGAATCATACTGAAGCATGCCGAGGTTAATAGACAGTCGGTCTTGGGAGTTGTTAGAAGACGAAGTCCTCAAGAAGCAGCCGGGACAACATGTGCAATGCTCGAAGGCCTCAGTGGAGGATGGATGCGACGAAGCAAATCGAATGCACCAAATACTGGGATCCGTCCAGTGTGTTGTGATGATGGCGCGAGTGAAACGAATTAAAATAATTAGTTATTAATCTATTTACAAGACCCGTCATCACACTGTCTTATTGTGCCGATCCCAATACTTCTTGCATACCACTCGTTTTTCATCTTCTTCTTGAATGACTTAGAATACTGACTGAGCATGTCTCCTTGTAATCTCTAGGATAGCCTGGCGGTGGCGTTTCACGGGGCGTTGTTGTTGACTGCCACAGAGTGTTAGGTAGTTGAGCTGGGCTCCACGCGCGCCGCGACGAGCATCACAACCACTCGGCCACGAAGCCCCCGATTAAATTTGCTAAAATAAAACAATTTAAATAGGTATTAGGATGTGCCAGTGCTCTGTTACCATAGCTGATTGCATCTTACTGCTTTCGAGTCTTTTTTCCTGAAAGATTATACCGATGTAGTGATTGTAGCAATTCTGATATTGCCTGGCACATTGAACTATTGAAGCACACTTATATACTTATAACACATTTTTGTATGGTCGCATAGAGATGTCGAACTAGAAAATATAGAAACGTTTCAGGAACAATGTCACTTCGCCATTATTTTTGCGTATCCAGCTGAAAAACGAGCCTATCCCAAACTGAAAATCCTTCCATGACGAGAGAAATCGATCATACTAGGTCGTCTCAAAAGTCTTGGCACTAGAGCAATAAACACCAAATTTATTAGCCAGAGATGAAAACTGCGCGATTTTGGTATCGTTCAGGTGCGCATTTTCTTGCAAATATTTCAATATGCAACTTGCCTATATTTGCATTGAGAAGAAACTGTCTTGGGAACAAACTCGCTTACTACTGATGCACGAATGGCGCAGAGGAGAAAATGTTAGTGAGGCGGCACGCAAGATTAATAGAGCTTCCCTGTGGACGGTTCGAGCGCCACTGATCCTCCAAACTGTTCTCTCCAGCTATGAGCTTCGCCAACCACTTCTAGCCGTCCTTTCTGTGACCGTATCATCGCTCCAAGCTCCTTTAATCTTGCGCGCCGCTTCACTAGTATTTCCCCTACACGCCATTCGTGCATGAGTGGCAAGTGAATTCCTTCCCAAGACAGCTCTGTCAAAACAAGTACAGACAAGTTGTATACCAGAATGTTCACAAGAAAATGCGCAATTGAATGTTACCAAAATAATGAAATTTCACTAACGTGTAGTCAGTGAATCTGGTGCTCATTACTCTATTGCTAAAAGTTATGAAACGACCCTAATCATTACATCATTCCATCGCACTATGCTCACTCAATTGATGCTTTGCAATGGAAAGATCAAATGAAATGAGACTTAAGTTAGCAAGTAGTGAAGGCAGAATGCAGAAGGTCTATGGGCCGTAAATTGTTTAGCGATGGCTCGAAACATAGCCAGAGAGAGGGAGAGAGAGAAACAGAGAGAGAGAGGGAGAGGGAGAGAGAGACGGAGAAAGACAGACAAAGCGGAGGAAACGGAGTTCAAGGAGAAAATTCGTGACGGATACAAAAAATCTTCTGACTTGATTGCTGCTCGTTCCGCAATCACACACACCCATCTCAAACACTTGGCTTTTGAAGTTTGCTCAAGTCATACTCCTCTACGTCAATCATTTACTTCATAGACACGAGTTTCGTTGATTTGACTGATTTTCTAAGGACGTCTGCTTCAGCACTGGTGCCCCACTACGGTCGCTTCGGCTGAACAATGGCGGCCTTCCTTTCTATCCGAGTTCATTGAGGTTTCTTTTCCCAAAACCGACTGTCTATTAACCTCGGCATGCTTCAAAATAATTCCTGATTTTCTTCTTTAAGGCAACCCGAGGTGTTACATTAGATATTTCGACAGCTGACGTTTCGGCAGTTCACCTTCTTCAGAGCCCGGAAATCATGTTTTTTTTTCGTTTAGTTCCACCACAGGTGGAGAGCTCCGCACCCATGTAGTGTTAACGATGGTCTAATCGAAAATGATATATAGTTTCGTAATGTATCAACACATCAGCTCTCTCCTAACGTCGACATGAATACTCAAAACTATTTCCCAACTCGTTCCTTATGTACTCGAGAAGAATTCTTCTATTGGGTCTTCTCAAAAGTTTCGGCACTAGAGAAATAAACACCAAATTTATTAACCAGAAGCAATTAAAATTGCTCGACAACACTACTCAAAGTATGCGCCATCAGCCTGGACGCATTTCTGCCATATCTCATGTAACAAATCAATACCGCGCTCACAGAGCTCATCATTCTTGCAGTCATAGAAAATCGCCAGTCTTCGTCGAAAATCATCAATGTCTGGAAACTTCTGCTCGCTCAGGAAGTGCTCCAACGACCGCAAGAGTGGTGATAGTCAGACGGCGACAACTCAGGACCGTACGGCGCATGATCGAACAACTCCCAGCCCAGTTCGGGTTCACTTCTTTTTGTCAGTTTGGCGACATGGAGCCTTGCGTTGTTTTGTAGCACGGTGGGATTGCGGTGATGTCTCTGGTTCGCCTGCTGCCTTCAAAATTTTGCTAATTGTCGCAGGACCGCAGTCAAAATCGTTGGTGAATTATTTGGGAGTCAGAGTCGGACCCTCTTCATCTGCTTCGATAAAAGTCTCTCGATAAAATTCGCGTTAACTTCTCGAGTGCAGTTGGTCCTTCAAGTTGGTGTTGTCGGTGCGAAACTCAGCAAAGAAGCAAAATGCCGCTTGCCCGGACACAAATACTTAAACCTTTGCAAGTTCGATGTTTTCAAAGGCGGACTTTGAATCGCGTCTAAAATTCGCACTCGTAAAACAGCAAACTGCGATCAGGAAGGCTTCGTTGAGCGGTCAAGATGTGGCAAGTATGAATAGGTTTGGAGTCGAAAGAGAGCCTGGAAAATTCTTCACAAAGTGGCATTGATTTGTTGCCTGAAGAGATAGCAGAACTGTGCTCACGCTGATGGCGCATACTTTGAATAGTGTTGTTGAACAATTTCAATTACTTCTGGCTGATAAATTTGGTGTTTATTGCTCTAGTGCTAAAACCTATGAGAAGACGCAATAGTATATATATATAGTATATATATATGTATATATATATATGTATATGTATATATATATATACGCATACACATGTGTGCATGTACGCATGTATATACATATACATGTATATATATCAGCAGAGCAATTATACATAGTGTACGTAGATGTATATATGTATATTTCTCTGCTATTACTGCTACATATACAAATGTGTATGTATATGTATACATATATAAATAATTATGTACATATATATATATATGTATACAAACATGTATTTTTACTTGATATATAAGGATTTATTTTATCTATTAAATAACAATGTAAAGATATTGTAATTATACATTCGAGGATCTACAAAACTCGGGACCTCAGGCAGAAGTTGACCCTCGTTTTAGGCTAATCAAGCACACCTGGAACACGCCGAATATACATCTATGATGCAGTTTCTTCATGAAGAATTCCTCAATCGTCTATAAGTTTATTGTGGCAAATGTTCCTAATATATAGTTAATGTCAAAGTATTTTAGAGATGTCTCTGTATTCTCCTTAACGGTAACACGCTATGTGGTGAAAAGCTTTTCATTAATCATTTAGCGACCGTGGATCCACGGTCTCTGCATCTCTATCTGGCTGCTGATGACGGTCTGCTTCACCTCATTCGCATCTCTAACTCTCAGCGGCGTACCATTGTTACACGCGGCACGCTGGGGGTCAGAGATGCAGAAGGGGTGGAGCAGACCATCCAGAATTGCCATCTAGAGATGCAAAGGTCGTGAGTCCACAGTCCCAAAAGGGTAAACAATTGCCGCTCACCACCATCTGTTGTGTTAGAGAAAACGTATATCAAAAAATTAGGGCGAAAAACCTCCGTGCTGTCCATCTTCGCTGACTTTATATGGAGACAAGAGGCGTTGTTCTCGATGTTGCTGAGGAGAACAGAGTAGAAGTGAAGATAACGGCATTGCCAAGTGACTTCAAAGTTATTCGAGCTGTACTCTTCTGCACTGAATTTGATTCGACGCAACTACGAAGATGCACATCGCAAGAATATATGGCTATAGATAATCGGCACAAATTATGTGCTGCTCTGAAGAAGGAAGAAAACGCTGAAGCGTTAGTCAAATAATGTTACAACCTCATAAGGGCCTATTAGTAAATCAATACACAAATGCTTCAACATCGTTGTGCCGCAATGAGACTTATCATCGCACCAAGGTCACCTAATTCCATCATACTTATTCAGGACGGAACCCTGTGAATCCTCGACTGTAAATGATATAAATGAAAAACTCTGACGCAGGGCTATCTCGAGATATCACGAGGAAGCGACTCTAATATCATTCTACTGAATTTGTGAAAGCGATATGTTACTCATCTGCAATCAAACCCACAGGCAAAAATTCGAAGATTTTGCGTGCATGATAAATGTGGGATGACAAACGAAATCAAGAAAGTGTTGAGGATCAGGCAACATGTGAAGTGAAGTCGTATAAATAGAGATAAACAATGGCTAAAAATAAGATCTTCTACTTTCCGTCCGTAATGGTCTCATATCTCACCGTTGACATGATAGATTTGTAAGGCAACAGGAAAATGAGGTAGAAGAACAATTATATCGAATATTGGGCTTGTAGGTGGTTGCTCTTGATTTCAGTGTTCTCGCTCTCATGAAGGTTTCATTTTGGAAGCAGTTCTTAGGCAATCAAATTCATAGTTGACGACAAATCTGTGCTTTGATCTACGCTCAACATCTTGCTTGAAGTGTCTTTTTGAAGTTCTACTCACAGTGCTGAGCTACTAGATTCCGAGTTTTTGTAATCTTGATTCATTTATGCCATCTTCTCGCAATTTATATCTGACTTTGGCCAAAGTATTGGCGGATATTATTTTCATCACGCTCTAATAAGTCATGCTGGTTTCTAACGGACACCACATATGCCTTTGACGTCATACTGAGGCCTCAAACTCGTTTTCATCATATGACCAACAGTTTCAAAAATTATTTTTCCCTGAAGACACTGAAGTAATAGGTTGTATAAAAAGTTCGTGCCGTTTTAATATTTTACTACGATTTTTGCAACAAAACTGCATGATTTAGGTATCGTTCAATTACGCATCTTCTTGCGAACATTTTGGTAGAGAAAACTTGCCTATACTTGTTCTAAGATGGAGCTGTCCTAATGACAAACTCGCTTGCTACTCCTGCACGAATGGCGCGTAGGATTAAGTGCTAGTGAAGCGGCGCGCAACATTAATGGAGCTTCTTGTGGACGGCCTGAGCGCGACCGATTCTCCAGACTGTCCTCCCCAGTTCTGAACTTCACGAATCACTTCTTAGCCGTCCTTCCCGAAACCGTATCGTCGCCCCGAACTCCTTTGTTTTTGAGCGCCACTTCACTGGCATTTTCCCCTACGCGCAATTTGTGTATGAGTGGCAAGCAAATTAGCTCCCAAGATACCTCCATCTCAGCGAAGTATAGGCAAATTGTAAACCAAAATGTTCACCAGAAAATGCGCAATGAAACTATGCCGAAATTGTGCATCATTTTAAATACTTTTGGTAAGTAAATTTGATGTCTATCGCTCTAATGCCGAAACTCATGGGGTGGCCTAACATTAAAAACTCTAAACGGCACGAACTTTCTACACAGCCTATCGATTTATAATTCCGATTCAACTTGTTTCATTCATCTCACAAACATTATTATGATGCTTTTGCGAAGAAGTCACAAAATCCACAGTGAGTTGTAACTATTTTCTAGAATTTTCATCGATTTAGCTCATATATGCATACCTCGTCGGGCACATTGCGTCGATTTACTTTGGTAGTGTTGCAAATGATTGACTGTTTAGAACTCGGATTTATTGCTTGTGGAGTGCTTCTCTCTAGTCTTCACGTGAACATTGGATCACCTCGTACTAGGGTTTAATGGGAACACAATGCCTAAATATGTTCTAAAAAATGCTCAGTGATATGCACAACTTGTAGGCTCAGGTTGGAACTGGATCCGCGACCCTCGAGGGGACGTGTGAACAGCAGTACACTACCAATGCACTTATTTTGTCTATCACTTTATAATATAAGGGGCCGTGGATCCACGGCCTCTGCATCTCTTTCTGGCAGCTGTAGACGGTCTGCTTCACCTCCTTTGCATCTCTAACTCTCAGCGGCGTGCCATTGTTACACGCAGCACGCTGGGGGTCAGAGATGCAAAGGGGTGACGCAGAACACCTAGAATTGCCATTTAGAGATGCAGAGGCCGTGAGTTCACGGTCCCGAAAGGGTCAACATTTACCGCCCACCACCACCTGTTGTGTTTTAGAAAACATAGATTGAAAAAAAAGAGGGCGAAAAATCTCCGTGCTGTCCATCTTCGCTGACTTTCTATGGAGACAAGAGGCGTTGTTCTCGATGTTGCTGAGGAGATGAGAGTAGAAGTGAAGATAACGGCATTGCCAAGTGACTTCAAAGTTGTTCGCTCTTCTGCACTGAATTTGATTCGACGCAGCTACGAAGATCCACATCGCAAGAATGTATGGTTATAGATAATCGGCACAGATTATGTGCTGCTGTGAAGAAGGAAAAAACGCTGAAGCGTCAGTCGAATGACCTATTAGTAAACAATACACACCTGGTTCAACAATGGTGTGCCGCAGTCAGACTTTCCATCCCACCAAGGTCATCTAATTCTACCATACTTGATTAGGGCAGATTCCCTGTGAATCGTCGACTGCTCGTAGTGAGAATGCAAAAACTCTGAAGCAGAGCTATCTCGAGATATCACGAAGAGGCGACTCTACTATTATTTGACTAAATTTGTGAAAGCGACATATTACTCATCTGGCAATCAAACCCACAGACAAAAATTTGAAAATCATGCGTGCATGATAAATGTGGGATTACGAGCCAAATAAAGAAAATGTTGAGGTTCAGGCAACACTTGAAGTCAAGGCGTTTAAATAGAAATAAACAATGGCGACAAATAAGATCTTCTATTTTCCATCTATAATGGTCTCATATCTCACCGCTGACATGATAGATTTGTAAGGCAACACAAAAATTAGGGAAAAGAACAATTATATCGAATACTGGGCATGCAGGTGGTTGCTCTTTATTTCAGTGTTCTTCTCGCTCTCACGAAGGTTTCATTTTGGAACCAGTTCTTAGGCTATCAATTCACAGATGACGAGAACTCCGTGCTTTGATCTAAGCGCAGCATTTTGCTTGGAGTGTCTTTTTGGAGTGCTATTCTTAGTGCTGAGGTACTGGATTCCGAGTTTTTGTAATATTGATTCATTTATGCCATCTTCTCACAATGTGTATCTGATTTTGGCCAAAGTAGTTGTAGGTATTATTTTCATCACAGCTCCAATAAGTCATGCTGGTTTGGAACGGACTCCACATATGCCTTTGACATCATACTGAGACCTCAAACTCGTTTTCCTCACATGACCAATTCAAGAATCATTTTTCCTTTGAAGACACTCTAGGTTGTATAGAATAGGTTGTATAGAAAGTTCGTGCTGTTTTGGTTTTCTACTTCGATTTGTGATAAAACTGCATGATTTAGGAATCGCTCAATTGCGCGTTCTTTTGCAAACATTTTGGTATACAACTTGCCTATACTTGCTCCAAACCAAACCACACCAGGTCAATGGCTAGATTTTGCGCTCTTGCCGCAGAATACTTGTTCAGTTACCAAAGTTTGAAATTGTCTTCTATCCTTAACAGTAAATTAATCTCTATTCGCGTCTCCGATAGTCACAAAACGACAGTGACAACAAAATCAATAATTCAGTCGAACAAAGCCCAACTCAGCGATTGGGCAAAGAAGACGCAACGGTGAGCTCAAGCCGTTGCTTCATAGTCTATCTATCTATCTGTCCGGGATCGTTAAATTGGTAGGAGACTTGTCTGGGAAGATAAGTGATATAGCGGCATGTCACCACGAGTCATTGTAAAGATCAGATGTGTATTCATCCGCCTCAAAAGAAGCTGAAAATTGAGGACGAATGTGTGGGGCATCCTCGAGGAATTGATCAACGCCGAGAGCTCGATCCTTTATCTTTTTTGTTTGCGCTCAGCGATGACTCTCTACAAGCGTTAAATGCTGTAAGCAAGTGACAAAATTATGGTTTCTGTTCTGTAATATTTCAAGTCATTTCTCGTCACCCAATATGTTCTCAGTATCTCTCTTTGATTTGCTATCTCACTTTATTCACCATCTCCTATTTCTTTTCTCTATCTAAACATTCGCTCTGTGAAGCCAGTCGTTCGTTTTAAAAATGGCCTGTGCTTTTCAAAACATCAAAGGAGGCGCAGCCAAGTTCAATGCTGGGTTCTACATACCACTTGTTGGTTTAGGAACGTATAAGATCACAGGGAATCAGGTGATATCTTTGTAAAGCATCCATCGGGCAATATATCTCGAAAAAAGATTTGACTTCTGGAATAGCAATACAATGACAGGAGACGTCGAGTCCACTGGCTGAATCAAACTGAACTTTCTCTGGGGCGAAGTATCCTATAAAAAGATCACTCCTTATAAGCTTTGGAAAGCTTAAAAAGTTGTCTTGATTACTCGACTTGAGGTTGGTCTCAGTTGTAGTAATGAAAATTGGTCTCTCAAATGATTCAAAGGAAAATTGATATCCCACTATCTCAGGTGAAGCCGGCTGTGGATGCGGCTCTCGGTTCTGGCTACCGCATGTTTGATACCGCCTAATACTGTCAGAACGAACAGGCTTGGGAGCAGCATTATCTGTCGGTGGATCTAATCGTGAAATCCTAAGTGCAAAATTTGATGTGGAAGAGCTGTTTCACAGGCTTCAATAATGATAGCTAGTTGTAGTAGCAGTAGTCAAGTCGAACGTACGCTTTTACCCACTTACTCTCTCTCCCTCTCTCGTGTGTTTCTATATCCCCTATGGTAAAAGCAGTGGTAGAGAAACTCAGCAATTTTTGACTTTTCGGATCGGTAATCTGGTAATATATTTTGAGCTTTTCGTGAGGTTCTATAGGATTTTTTCTGATCAAAAGGGATAAATGAAAAATCGACCTCATTCGCTGGAGGGGAACTTTTCATTGGAGTGTTAGTGCCCCTTCGAAGGCTGAGACATTAGACCACAGCCACATGTCGCCAATTCTAAAAACATCCTTTATAGTGATCTCCACACAAAACTAGCGCATATCTCGCGCCGAACAGAGCTCCTTCTTTGGACTATCAGTAATCATTCGATAGCTTAATCGAATTGGATTCCAACGCTGGGCTTACATCCTGAAAAGGCCGTTTCTCTGCTACGCAGCACGTAAAATAAGTTGAGTTTAATGTATGAGAATGGACGATCTAAGTAAATAGACGTGTTTAGGCATTACCGCCTCGTCAGTTGCACAATGCCTTTCGCTCCTTCTTCAAAGAGAATTTTTATTCTTCAAATGTGATATCAATTCGATGAATGGAACTATTTTTCTGACTGTTTATTATTGTAAGAAAAGTCTCATCTAATTCTGACATCACAGCGTTCATTTCGCGTTCCTAAAACGTTCATCTTGAGTATAAGCGCACATCGAATTTTCTACTACCTTTTTTTTGAAAGCTGGGTACTTTATCGGTCATGTTGTCGGGTGATTACTGAGAGCACCGATGCGATCAGGATCATAGCAGAGAAAAAGGCAAAAGTCGGGACCCAGCTGGTTAAGTTGATAGCATATGATCCCCTGGAAAGAGTAGTCGTTAGTTCGAGGCTCAGCTGAGGTACCACGTCTGGACCTCACCATTCTTGTTCTTGTGTTTCCCATCATATCCTGCCATAGGCAGTATTGAAAGTTGTGTCTGATAAGTAGTTTGATTCATTGATCTGACTAGCCAGTTTGCGATGTTTTGTCCTTTGAGGTTATCGGTGTGGCAATCAGTGATTCAGGGGCTTTTGTCGAAGTACGATCTGTCACGTTCTGATATTTTTCTCACCACGAAATTCTTCACAGAAGCCGATGGTCCTTCACATGGCGCTAGGAACCAAGTTATGGAATCCTTGAAGTTGCTCAAAACGGAGTGTGTTAACATGTATTCTTTTCCAGAGTTTATTCGTATCTGCATATTTCAATTAAGCTATATTGACATGGCATTTATTCATTATCCGGAGGCCTCGAATCTAGATGAGAAAGACGAGAGAAATCCGCTTCATCGAAAGCTGACATATCAAGAGCTCGAAAAACTGAAAGGTATGTGGGTGTGATACTCCGATACCCTGACGGGACACTTACAGCTTCCAGAAGGGCTATGGAGAAAATCATCCACCAATACTACTCGGATCTCTTCGCTAGCCATGTTCTCCTACCGTCATATAAATTGAAAGAGGACGAATATGTCGTTCCACCGGTCCTTCCTTCCGAAATCCGACATGCTATATCGTCAGTGAAAAACCGAACAACACCCGGTACAGACAGGATTAGACCAGAACACCTGAAGAACCTGCCGCCAGTTCTCATCAACACCCTGGCTCGGCTCTTCACTCGCTACCTGTCAGAATGCAAGGTCCCTATTCAATGGAAAACCAGCAAGACCGTATTGTTGTTCAAAAAGGGAGACCTTTACGACATAGGCAATTATCGCCCAATCTGCTTGCTGTCCGTTGTCTATAAACTCTTTACTCGAGTCATCCTGAACAGGATTGACAGAACACTGGACGAAGGACAGCCATGCGAACAAGCAGGGTTCAGAAAAGGATTTAGTACCATGGACCACATCCACACGATCACAAGACTCATTGAAGTTTCGCGAGAGTACAAACAACCACTCTGCCTCACTTTTATCGATCTGAAAAAAGCCTTTGATTCAGTGGAAACAGAAGCAGTTATAGAGGCTCTGGATAACCAGGGCGTCCCTACTCGGTACATAATGATCCTTCGTGAGCTTTATAGAGATTTCACGACCAGAATATCTCCATTCTACAACAATATCACCATTGACGTAAGAAGAGGGGTTCGACAAGGCGATACAATATCGCCAAAACTATTCACTGCCACCCTGCAAAACGTCATGCGAACGTTAGAATGGGACGAAATGGGAGTGAAAATTGACGGTCGACAATTAAACCATCTTCGCTTTGCTGACGATATCGTTCTCATAACACCAAACATCAGCCAAGCGGAACGAATGTTGACTGATTTCGATAACGCCTGTGGAAAGATCGGTCTTCAACTGAATCTAACGAAAACAATGTTCATGAGGAACGGATGGGTTTCTAATGCCCCATTCACGCTCAACGGAACGACAATTTCCGAATGCTCCAGTTACATCTATCTACGTCGTGAAGTCAACATGATGAACGACCTAGCCCCAGAGTTGAGCAGTAGGAAACGAGCGGCTTGGGGAACGTTTAAGAGCATCGAAGATCTAGTGAAGAGGACAAAGAACATCCGACTCCGTGCCCACCTTTTCGACTCGACAATTATCCCTGCCCTAACGTATACAGCAGAAACCTGGTCGCTACGTAAGCAGGATGAAAGATCACTTGCCGTTATCGAACGCGCAGTCGAAAGGTCGATGCTAGGAGTATCTCGTATTTCGCAAATGAGACAAAGGATCCGAACTTCCGACCTACGTCAACGATCGAAAATCGGAGACGCCGTTCTACACGCCAGGATATCGAAAATAAGGTGGTCCGGACACGTGATGCGCTTCAACGACAACCGATGGACGAGAGCCGTTACCGACTGGATTACTCGGGACGTCAAGCGCTCTAAAGGAAGACCACTGACCCGTTGGTCCGATTTCTTCACGAAAGCGATGGAAGAAAGATATGATGCTCAGCGAATTCCTAGAGCGAGGAGGACCCACTGCGTTACTCTTGCACGCGATAGGGAAAAATGGAAGAGTTGCTGGTACCCGCTCGAGTCACTCGACGATCAACGGGACGACAGATGATACAGGTGATGTGGATGTGAACTAGATTTGTGGCTAAGAGTTCATCTTTGAGAGATCCCTTTCTGCATATCATACACGTACGAAATCACCGCGATCAATCATGGAGTGAAATAGGAAGTGCTGTTATATAGTTATAAAAAGATTATCTGGCATAAATAGAGTCATTGTCGTAATTAGAGTTACCTTAATAGTACATGTTCAATAATTGTATTAAATAGATATTTTCATCTGTATTGATGCATCTTTGCCAAATCGCATTGAATATGTAGGTACGGTTTTCCCGGAATTTTTCTTTTCCTCCATTACTTTACGGCGGTATCGCTCGCTTCAGTAGAACCCATCTCATACCAGCTCTATATTGTGAGTGTAACTGAACTTTTTGTTATGCAGTTTTTACATCTTCAGAATTTGAAAACTTTTACTGTGAGCGTACTTCTCCCCGACAATAAAATATATCATCTAGAGAGTCGTTGAGATGTGAATTATAACTAGTCTCTTAGGAAGACAAGCTTGCGCCACCATTTCAAATTCAGTCGTGTAACATTCCCGAGGTCAGCGATAGACCCTAATAACGACCTTTAATTAGCCATTCCCCAGCTAAGAGAGGAACAAGCAACAAATCAATTAATAGGAAAAAAAGAGGCGTCAAGGGATTTTCTTCAGAAAAAAGAGAAATATTTTTCGCTTCGAATGTTTTTTGAGACCACGTTCAAATTTTAATATGCCTGATAATGATTTTTTGACTTGAGACTTCTTGGCTAAAGACGAAAGGTACCGCCTGACTCACGAGACTGTCAAGTTCGAAACACTTTTATCGAGTCCTATAAGTCACCCGTTAACAGACCACATGCGTGGCTCGTAAATTATTATCAGGTATATCAAAAAGGAAGAAATAAACGATTCCCGGGACAGAAACATATTATGACCAAGAAATACAAAGAAAAGAAAGTACTTCAATGTCTTTAATTTGAAGATTTTGTGAATCTTGTAAAGATATATAGAACGTTTGGAACTGTATGAAATGATGTTTCAATATACCCAATAATGTAGAGTGGTGTGCAAAAATGAGTACTGATCTATTATGGTGGCGCCAGTTGAGGCCTTTGTTAGAAACGTATTTTTTGCTTTTGCAAAACGTTTCCGTAGGATATCGATAGCTCAAATCAAGTGAAATATTAACGGCATGTTGAATTTCTCAAGTAGCTTACTTTTGGCGCTGTACTAGTCAAAATAGTATTTTGTTTCTCATTCAAAGATTTCTCAATGCATAAAGGTTTTGCTGTAGTGAGCTCTTAATCGTTAGATAGAGAAAATCTTTCCCATTATAACTGCTTATTTGGCTTTCGGAAGGGCTTCTTCGAGCTTTGTAACGACCAAAAGAATATTGGATTTCACACTCAGTGAGCACTTCTAGCCGGCTGGGGTGTGTGTACAGCTGTAATACCAATGAGGAAACACATTTCCTCAATCAGAATGATTGGCTCTATTTAATTGTTGAAATTTTGTTATAGGAAAATTTTTATTAGACGATAAATCTTCGAATGTAAAGCAAAATATTATTTTGACTGGTACGGCGTTGAAACCATGCAGTATGAGAAATAAAATATACCTTCAAAATTCACCTGATTTAAGCTATCAAATAATCATACATTCGTTAGATAAGTGCAAAGAATACGCTTTTACCGAAGGCCTCAACTGGTGCCGCCATAATAGAACAGTAATCAAAACGTTTGCGTCAACCGGGATTCGAACCCATATCTCACTCTTTACGGGAGCGTGTGCTAAACCGCTGCACAACCGACGCCCCGGCTGACGCAAATGTTTTTGCACACCACTCTACATTATTAGGTACATTGAATCATCATTACACCGCAAGTGGCAATCTAATAAAAATTAGTTCTGATTGTATGAAATGATTTGTAAGCCCTTGTTTAGATGACGGAAAGATTCGGTCTGTAGGAGTGTCGAATTACGAGTCGAAACATCTTGAAGAAATCAAAGGCTATGGAAAGGTTATTTTTTCTTCGGCGAACTTTTGGCCCATTGGAGCAAGTATCAGTGTTCCAGATGATGCCATGTGCGAACCAAGTGGAGTATCATCCACACTTCACTCGGGATGAGTTGAAAAAGTACTGCAATAAGGAGGGAATTTTTTTCCAGGTGTTCCTGATTCAAGCAAAGACATCGTTTCACTATTTCTGAGTTAACAATGAATACAGCGATCGTGCGCTCTCGTTAGACAGAGTAATAATAAGAATCATACATAGCAAAGGAAATTCACCTTGTGATTATGTTGTTAGTTGTATTAATGATTAACATTTTAAGACTGCGAAAAAATATCTTCCTATGGTGAACATGAGAGTATCCCAATCCCATTTATTGTTTTACTCCAGTAGGTCTTGTTTCCAGTCTTTTGACTCGAATCAGTAGCTTTCATTGCCAGTTTCAGTTTACACAGCGATTTTCGTCTACAGTGACCAAGTTATCTCGAAAATTTGTTGGCTACCGAATTTGTCTATTTAGCTCAACACATTTCCAGATGCTCCTGCATCTAGTAGAAGCGAGGACTTTGAAAAAATTTGATCTTACACTTCGATTTGCAATAACATTCAAGAATATTATATATATATATATATATATATATATATATATATATATATATATATATATATAATGATCAGGAATTCTCGTCGCTAGAGCGTCACGAACCGGCGCTCGTGCAGGACCCCGTGGTCTTAGATATGGCCAAGAAACATGACACTACTGTTTCGGTGAGTACAGTCTTTCATATCAAATCTATCGAAATCACTGTTTCTTCAAAGTGTTAGTGCCTCTTCGATTCCTTAATATCATAATGTTATACTGAATGCAATCATTCCTTGATTTACGCGAAGACTCGATTCATTGTTGGAGTGGAGAGAAGAATTGCTAACAGTAAAGGAGATATGGGCGAACCATTTGTAAGTGAAGGTTTTCTGAGAGCTAGGATATAGCTGTCTAAAGATATCAAAATTGTGACGAATGCTCTGTATTATAACAAATTTTTTGTAACGACTGTTATTGGGTGTTAGTAGAGTGCTAACAGAGATTTTGCTGTATCAACTCTAGTCGCTCGATGAACAATGAAGGGCCTTCAATAGTGTTGAGGTTTGAGCAAAGCTTAGAACATGGTCTATGTGCATAAACTGAAACCACAACTATAACTTTCTGAGGCAGCGAGCGTTCTGACATTACCATCAAGTCCTTCTCTCCACTTTTCTCTCGGCAGAGTTCTCAGCTTACAAAAGTGTAGATCGATTAGGAGGAGTGACATTTTTCTATTGTGTTTGTTGATTCCGTTCTTTGGGTTCAAGTCTAATAATACGTCATACTAATCTTAGAACTTTAAATGATCCTGCTTTCGTGGGCTCTCAGCCAAGGTGTAGGGATCATTCCGAAATTGGCTACGCCGTAGCGCATTGATGACAACATGAAGGTGCTGTTTTATATATAAAATTTAACTTGTCTTCTACATGTTTGAAATGATTTCTTGAATTATTAAAATCGTTCAATGCATCCAGTAATTTGCATAAATACCGACTGTTCCATTTACTTTAAACTGTTTATTTGTTTTTTTAAACATTTTTTTTATTCATTCTTCAATCCAAAATTTGTTGTTTGGGTGACAGAGCTGAAATTGAGCGATGAGGAGATAGAGTCGTACATAAATTAATCGAGATCAACATTATATCCGATGTTATGGATGGCGTGTACTGTGATTTGCACTGTTGTGTTGTTGTGTCGAAATGATCTATCTGCTGTTTTATACATGTAATATGGTAGTGGTCTGATAAGAATACTTTTTTTCAGTTTGATATGTTACTTTCCATTGATAGAAACCTGCAGTTTTCCTTATTTATACCATAAAATCCTTAGGAATAACAAAAAATTCTTAACAAACGTTATCTCAATTTTGGCATGATGGCAAAATTCACGGGCTTAACGAGCACTTAAATTTTCGAGAAATCATTACCATGGGTTCAGTGAGATAAGCAGCTATTAAGTGGCACACCTTATTAGCTTGGGAACTTATTACATCACGGAAGACTCTTTATGACTGAAAATCATTGGAAGGAACAACGAGCGAATAATGAGATAATGCAAATCTATCATTGTGTGAAACCAGAAGACACGTGAACATATCGTGTAACTCAGGCACTTCCGTTCTTAATGCCACTGTGAATCTTTCACTTATGTTGTGACGCCCAAATATCTTACAATATTTTGTGGAGATCACCATCAATCATATTCTCACATTAACGGGCTCACCGACTAGTTTAGAAAAACGGAAGCAATGGAGCCGTTCAACTCGTGGATTGTGTTGGTAACATCACGCTTGGTTGTTTGATTCTTCTTACGAAAGCATCTGTCAGTTTATTGACTATTCTATGATATGTGTCCTTTGTGCACGTTCGATGTCTATTCTTTCTACATTATACAGGCCTTGCGAATAGCTGAATAGGGCACTAGTGTACTTTTGAGCGAGTCTTCAGAAGTGCTTTCTTCAGCATATTTCGCTTTTCTATTTCCATCATTCACGGTCGTATCTCTTTTCAAATATTGCGATCCTTGGGAAAATCACTCCGTGGTCTATATATCATTCACAAAAAACTCGTTGACGCTTTCTTGTGGGTGAATTCATCCAGGAAAACCCTGAGGAATTTGCGATCCGCTTGAGCTTCATTTTATTATTCCGACATAACTGTCGTCAACTATTTTCATTAGTTGACTGATGAGACACCATACTTTGCAATGAGTTTCCTCTGAATTTTGATAACGATTTAATTTTTTCAATATGGAAATGCACAACGGATACATTGGTATGACAATTTATGCTCAAATGACATTGTTCATGCATTTCGGCTTGATGCAAAAAATTTCCGACTTTCTCATTATAGAAAGTGCGTCACAAGTCAGTAGTCAATCAATTTAGTACAGAGTTTTGCATTAGTCAATTATTGTTGAATATGAATATTACTTTACACGACGCTCAGCACGATTTGTTGTACGAACCCCAACACTTTCATTCATTTCGCTTCGCATTGGTCCCAACAAATATCCGCGAAAACTTGGCATGCTACTTCAGCTGCTGCACCAGTATTTCGTCTTCCTCACTTTGATGTCATAGAGTGCTGATGAAGTCAAATCATCGCTTCAATCGTGAAAATAGCCGAGCTAAGGCGACCTGTGAGATTGCAAGAGAGTGGTAGAGAACGAGTTTTACCAACAACTTATTTTTTTGATATCCTACTTCCCTAACCACTCTGCTGCCATCCTCAGATTTTGAGATATTTTATAATGTATATACATCGACGTTTTGTTAAGACTATACCTATAAGTACTGAATATGACAGGGACGCTACGATAGAGTTATAGAGTTAAGAACTTCTATCATCAACTATAAACGAGTATTTAAGAGCATTAGGAGTTAATATCTCATACTGGTATATGACGTTAGTTTATCGCTCTCTTTGTTTCACTATTTTGCGTTTCAGTACATGTAGTAAGTAAAGAATGACAAACAGGTGTATTTCGACCAACAGGATCGAAATTGCTTCGAACGAAATCATGAAAGCTGACACTCTTCTACAACAAGAATATTCGCTATATTATACCACTGAGGTGACACGGAGTTGATATGAATTTTTTATTTGGCCAGCGTTTCAACATTTTCATCTTCAAGCCAAGTTGATCGAAGTCAATCATTCACAAGTAATCGTCTTTGAATAGAATGAAACTATTGCATCAACCTAGTGTTAGATTTACTATAGTTAAAAAAATTTTCAACATATTCCGGAGAAATTTGATGAGACCGCTTAACGGTCATAATATCTGCGTTGATGTAAATTTCTCTTCGAAACTGGCTGCTTCATATGGCTTAACACAATGGAGTGTAACTGGGCGAAAGTTTTACACGGCCGCGCTATAATACGGTCTACTTGAGATAATGAGTTTGACTGATATAAGCATTGTTATTGTTCTTTATTTCTTATGTCTATCATTCACGCAGCAGGTGAGCTAAGGTTTGATTCATTCAGTATTTTCAAAGCGCCTTCTTTAGTGGCGGTTGCCCTAAATAGCTACCTGGGTTATGGAATCCGAGTGTCCAACGCCATACAACTCACTGTATGTTCCAGTGAAGGTTAGCTGCTTTTGCTGCATTTTATTCCACTCCAATGCATTATGAGAAAGTGGAGAATGTGCAGAGAATAAAGCCTGAAAGTATCTTTGCATTAGTTCAGTTTCTATTATCACGTCTGCCGCTTTTGTCAGTGGAGTGTCCTTTGCTTCCAGTATTTTGGAGTCAAATTTCAGAGCACATGACGGTGTTGCTAGAAATATTACGGTGTTAAATGCTATTTGCATGGGACGTCGAGTGTAGTTGCTAAGAAGCAAAGAGAAGCAAGTGGTGAATTTTACATTATAAATTTCGTCGTGACCGATTTTCAATATTATTTACTAACTCAGGCGATGAAGATTTGTTCGAGCAGTATGTGAATCTCGCCGACAGTGAAAGAGACAAGAACGCCTCTCGCGATGAAGTCATAAAATCACTCGCTGGAAAACTAAGGTCTCTACTACAATCAATACTTCGATTATAATACCTATGACCATTTTTTATTGCATCACAATCACATTATAGTAGTAAAAAGTTTCACTTGAGAAATGTTGCCGCCAGCTTTCGGCTTAAATTGAAAGATCGACTTTCACTATACCTCTGCATGAAAAAATAGCCATATTACAAAGTAACCTTTTTGAAACTTGGCCAAGGTTGGTATATCTCTAAAACTGATGGCTGACGTTTTGTCGAATTTGCTTTGGGTACGATAAATCACGGCACTAACCTACCTCATCGTAGCGTGTTGGGACGAGCAGACCGTAGTGCCGAGTGGTTAGTGATGCTGATCACAGGAAGAAAATTGCTGGTTTGACTCCTTCCGACGACACTTCAGTGCAATTTCTTCGGTGCTTTTTTGTTTTCAGTTCAATATGCATATATCACTAAAACACCTTATCACGCCATACCTCATATCGTAACACCGTAACTCAAATGATTGCTGAGTGATTGCACTGCTTGTTGCGTGGGAAATCAACGTGCTCCCTAATTAACTACCGTGCACTACAGTACACTTTCGAAAATATGTTTTCCGATTTGACTTTTATGACGGCGCCGATATTTATGACGGCGCCGATTATATGCCGATCAACGTGGGAGAAGACGGGCTTTCAAATGAGCCCAAAAACACAAAAAATGGCTGACACTCAAAAAAGTGACAAGCATTTTCTCAGAAGTTTTTCCGCAACCCTTCAAAATAATCATTAGTGCTACGACTCAGGGAAGCCACAGACTCATTTCCAGTTTTTATTCTAATTTTGAACGGCCACTTCTATTTGACATGAAGAGAGCTCTTTGTTAAACAACTAAGATAAACTAAACAACCACACGTCATCTGGATGATCATCGTTTTCTTCCAAAAATAAGTGCCCATTCGGTCTGTTTCCTCACAATTATAATCCAGCAAGGTCTCAAACATTTCACATGCTGCTTCGCCTGCTGCTTACGATTTCGCCTTCCTTGTGAACGTCGTAGAACGCCGAGCGAGACGATTCTCCTTACAGTTTTCAAATTAGCACAGCTAGGACGTTGCTGGGCGTTCAGTTAATGATTACAAGAGAGTGGTGGAGGAACTGGAGTATCGCAGCCGCGCTTTTCGTACCATGGCGCCTGATACACTAGGTCACTAACTAATGCTCTACTCCGCACTTCTATCTCCATTAGTTACCGTAGTAGTAGTAGCGGATCGATGGCCTCCGTGGCTTAGCGGTACCGCGCATTCACGGTATGAGTGAAACACGGGCTAGACTCCCGCCTGGGACTGCGACTTTGCATAACACTCAGCATTCTCAGATAGGTATTTATAATATCATAGTAGTCTTTGCTACTCTCACATTTCTTATGAACAACGTAAATTTCTTAGCAAAACGTTCATATAGAAATATCAAAATCTAGCAGTCTGCCAAAATTTATTTTCTGACATGTTGCATTGGACTTTATATCGAATGTAAAAAGAACTTCCGACACATTTTGACACTATGGAGCTACTTCTATCGTTGGATTTCCTGTTGATTTTCGTAGATATTGAAAATTCGGTTCCTTTCCGTTAGACGGTTATGAAAGGACCACTTTCGCTGTACAGGGACTTTTCGTAAGAGTTGCAGCATACCTTAGGAAGCCTAAATCTCTGGCTACTGCGCTACATAGACTTTTTCCAGGAACAACCTTTTCAAAGGTAAAGAATTCAAAATAACATTATAATTTACATGGGCTGCGCAATTTTGCCAATACTTTTGGAAGCACGAAAAACATATAAACGTGTGGAGGAAATCTTGTGGTATCTGAGCCATGCGTTTTATTTGGAGTTTCTTTCAAAGCGGGAAAGCAATTACTAATTGAATGACAAAAATTACACTTTACATATGACGCGTCGAAGCGTCATCGATCAATAGCCGTGTTGAAACCGCAGATGTTCCTCTGCACCCCACTCCAGCCCATAGACTAGTAAAACAGTACATGCTCACGAATATGAATCAATATTGTTTTCCTTGCTATATTCCAGAGACTGGTCTTTGCAGAAAATAAACCCATTGTTGGAATCGTTGAATCTTGCGCTATTGAATGATTAGTAATAGTTTGAAGAAAGAACTCTGTTTTGCGAGATTTATGTGCGTGTGAAACATAAATGTTTTCTTTCTGCTGCAGCCTTAAAAAGCTTTTCCAAATATGAATCACGTAGTGCAGTAGCCAACGATTTAGACTTTCCAATAAATACTAACACTGCTGTGAAAAATTTTTGTTCAGCAAAAGGGATGGTTTCGTCTTCCACTGCCGTTCACGGAAAATTGCCGGAGATTCTAATTACAAAACGCTATGGCAACACTTATGTCATGAAGATCTATCTGGCATACGTCTATTTTGCTGCCCGTCATTGTTCCTTGATGAGCATGAAGTCTTCATAACTTCATGACTGCAATAAGATATCTTACTTCCTCCTTAATTTATCTTATAACACCTCTCTTAACCAGCTTTCATGCTCCATAGAGTTATGTATCCAAAGTCCTGCACACTTACCTAGAGTCATATCAGTGATTTTCAACTATAAACGAGAGATCATGGCGTGATACTTTGCTGCGACATCTACGGTTGGAACATGGACTGTACTACTGCAGTTATTTGCATTTGTTCTATGATCATGTTTCATTTTTTCGTTCATCTTAACAGTCCTCTCATTAGTTCACCCATTCTAGCGATGCTTGTTGTAGCATTGTCACTTAAAATGTACGTGTTCAGTCTTAACGAAAGAAATGTGTGACAGTTGGATTCTCACTGAGCGGATCTTACTGTCAGCAATACCGCAAGGAGAAATTCAACCAGTCAACAACGTATACTCTAGCAGTATCCCAACATACATCATACATTACATGCTCTTAGTACTTCTCTGAAGGCGCCTGTAATATTTGGTCATAATTATGAGGTGTTTTTCCTCTTCTCTAGTATGTCATGGTATTCTCTCCTTAGAATTCATCGCTTGCAGCTATTTTACCACGCGTAAGTCTTTCTGACAGTAGAATCTTTAACCCTTAATCCTGAAGAATATTGGAAGCACCGGTTATGATAACATATGGCGATCTTGATTTATGTCAATTGATCAAAGGTGACAACCCACATATATATATATATATATATATATATATATATATAACTTCAAACACGACAACCTTTTATGCATATGTGGAATAGTTTGTAATCATTGCAATGAATCGCCCTTCTCATTTCTTTTTTGACGAGCAATCAAGCTACGCTTTTCGGCTTCCTAGTCCACTGGTTTGTATCTAATCACTGACCTAAATAACAGCAGACTTTGAAAGAGAGAGTGATTTTTTTTTCTATTATAAGCGTTGCTTAGTGACTGGATGTATGACTTTAAAAAAGATATAACAAGCAAAGGCCTTATGCGGAATGCCACAGCTTCACTTTTAACATTTTAGCAATCTCCTTGATACCTTTGAAATGCGTCGGAATATCCGCTGGACAGTTAGTCGATGAGCTCAACCTACCTTCTATAATGTAAAATGGATACTTTTGGCCTATATGTGTATCATCATATCCACTCTTCGGAGACCTACTTGGTAGTCTTTCACCGAGTGTGTGACCCAAGAGCACTCTTTGTGTTTCAAACCTGATAAACTATGAGAAATTTAAAAAGCCTCAGTATACTACCCTACTCTTCGTACGACTACTTTGGTGTGATGAGATTTGTATCTGATGATAATGTAATAATGCAAAGCAATTATAGTTCATGATATCAACGCTATGACATTCCGCTTTTCACATGACGGTCTCGCGAAAACTGCAGGCCCAGATGACAAATCTTTTAGGCTGTAGGTAAAACCGCTTCATAAGCATGCTTACCATCTCACATAAATGAGATTCTGGAGCTTTTCAGCAGCAGGAAAACCCAGCAAATATCCACAAGAATGTCACTAAACTTGAGACCAACTTGAATGGGTGAGTTTTTCTAGATGGTTCTTATTCTCTAAAGAAAAGGACTTAACTCAGTAGAGCGAATCTTGAAATACGACCATTTGTTGTTTTTTCAACACTGATTTTTTTTTGATAGAACGACTGCATTTTTGTAATATTACAACCCACATCAATAGTCTCTGTAAAAGAGCTTCATTATTGCCTTTTGATAGGAACTATTCATTTGCGCTTAATAAAGTAATCGCTTATCTTGTTTCAATACTTTCAATCAATCGGTACAGCAAAGCTTGGAATCATGATGTAATCGCTACTTGCTGTAGAGATTTTATTTGGAGAGTCAGAATAAAAATGTAAGGATATTCCCTAATTTTGAAATTCTGTACTGATCAATGACACCGTTTTTGATCTAATGAATTAGCTTTTACGATAAACGCATAATTAATCGAGTTTTGTTGACACTTAACGCACCACATGGACACTATTGGACACGTATTGTACTTATATAATCTGAACGTCGTTGAAGGAAACCAATTCAGTGTGGCCACATTCGGACTTATAAATTCCTTTCGTTTTTTACTTTTTTTTTGAGAATGAACGATGGGACAGTAATCTCAAGGATCCCAACGAGCCACACGTCTTTTGGGTCACGTAGAAGATGTAGACTGGACTGGGTACCCCATAGTTTTTCACGCTCCACGTCCTTCAAGGTACGGTACGTTAGTTGTTAATTAGTAAGCAATACTTCTTCAACCATCAGCATACGGCCTTTACAGCGGTCATTTCGCGGTCTCACTTCACACTGAAAATGAGTTAGCGATTCATAATGTTTCTGTCGAGCCAGATTATCATTCATATGTTTACAGAGATGATGCAAGACATCTGATGTTAGCATGAAGTAATTACTCTCGAACAGTTTTCTGAATATCTCAGCTCAATTCTCTTTAATCTGATAAGGATATACATATTTTGAGCCATAGGTCTAGTGCTATATAGGCGCCTATTTCGTCCTATTGGGACTCATCAGTAGCACCCTCCCTCGGTTCCGTCGATCCCTTGAGGTGAAACAATCCTCCAAAGGAACCGACGCCGAGTAAAATTAAGCACCCAAAGTAGGATGATGTTATTATCTGACTTTGTGGTGACCGGCAGTCGAGCTTACGGCTTTTAAAATGAACTATACTTCTGCTATCGACTGCTTTTTTTACAGACCCGCTCAAAATGATTTAATCTGATAAGGATATACATATTTTGAGCCATAGGTCTAGTGCTATATAGGCGCCTATTTCGTCCTATTGGGACTCATCAGTAGCACCCTCCCTCGGTTCCGTCGATCCCTTGAGGTGAAACAATCCTCCAAAGGAACCGACGCCGAGTAAAATTAAGCACCCAAAGTAGGATGATGTTATTACCTGACTTTGTGGTGACCGGCAGTCGAGCTTACGGCTTTTAAAATGAACTATACTTCTGCTATCGACTGCTTTTTTTACAGACCCGCTCAAAATGATTTAATCTGATAAGGATATACATATTTTGAGCCATAGGTCTAGTGCTATATAGGCGCCTATTTTTTTTTCAATTCTCTTTCTTTTTCTTGGTATTAGGCATTGCATTGGCTGAAGTAAAGCTTGCTTAATTTCCCTATAGTGAAATGTGATAATAGTTGTCTAACAACTCGTAATTCACAATGCAGTTATGAACGTGAAGCTCCTACTGAAAGAGACAGTCTCAACCGATCGATACGCATCAACTGCGCAGTCGTAACGAAGGGTGGTGTATGGCCACGTTGTCCGAGTCCAGAGTAATAAACAGAGGACACAGTGAAAACTCTTCTGTAGAATATCACTACAACTGATTGACAGTAACCCTTTTCTTTCCAAGTAGTGGCAGCTGATTTAGGTAGTGTACGCTGCCAACTGCTTAATAAAACAAAATCAGATAGCAACCGTTATTAAAGCCTACTTCTTGTTTACAAGAAGTACGTTTCCAGATGAAATTGAGTGTATCTAGACAGCTGTCACCAGTATTTTACAGGTGACGCTGTGATTCCAAGGAATATTCTCTGATTTGAAGATATTTTCAAATGATAAACGTTTGAATACCAATGGTGATCCCGTTCAGATTAAATGTTAAGAGGCAGTCTTTGAAGTTCAATGAATACACTGCATTATTTTGATTTCATTTGATTCACGAAGTCACTGCAAGTATATCGCATATCTTTTAATTCCATTCGGTTCGATCTATCCACTTCGAAGATCGATTGAGAGCTCAACTGGACAAACAGAAGTGACCCTTCAAAATTAGAATAAAAACTGGAAATGAATCTGTGGCTTCCCTGAGTCGTAACACTAATGTTGATTTTAAAGAGTTGGGAAAATTTCTGAGAAAATGTTTGTAACTTTTTCGAGTGTCCGCCATTTTTTGTGTTTTTGGGCTCATTCGAAAGTCCGTCTTCTCCCGCGTTGATTGGTATATAATTTATCGGCCTATTTCAAGATAGAGTTAACAAGCGAGCAAATTAAGCTGTTGATGATGGTGATGATGAGTGGCTATTGGGTTCAAATATAACAGTGGCAAGTGAACGCATTGATCTGGTTTAGGGCGAAGACACTTGGCAAAAGTACGGTATACAGGTGGTTTAAAAAGTGCTTGAAGTTGAAGGGCAGTACTTTGACTATTAGTTTTGTCTTTGTTCGGGTGTAATAGGCATAAATAAATGTTTTACAAGCATTTTCTCAAGCTTTTTCCCCAACTAACTACATAGCGATGTCGATACGCTTTGATCAAGCGCTTCAGAATGCCTGAATTTGACCGTCCATGGAAAAATGGTCTGAATATTAGGGACCGGCCTTTGGTAGTTCATGTAAGATTTCGATGGTGTCAAAGTGGCATGCCACAGCTCTGCCTTCAACACTTATGCGGATGATCGGGTATCGTCAACATAATGTCTGATCATCCAAAAGATTTTTTGAATTATCTAATAACTGTAGATAAATTTCTTATCTGTGGAGTTTTATTCAAAAGGACATACTTTACTTAGTGAGCAAAAGCCAATCAGTCACAAAGTTACGTGAGGCGTGAAAAAAAACTTGTTTGGACTAGATTCTGTGTATGTGGCCTGTACTCGAGGGAATGAGCATCTTCAAATGATAGGGCTAAAAGTAGAAAGAACTGAAAAGTCGGGTGAGGACTTAGATACGGGCGGTATAGAAAATCGAGAACGCAGTGAAGATGAAAAACTCCTTTGCCTCCAGCTTTTTTACCGTACAATCCTTCCTGCACTGATATACGCGTCATGAATCTGGTGTTTCATAAACAGTATGAAAAACAACTCACCGCTATTAAACCAGCAATCGGTAGGGCGATGCTGGAAACGCGGCCTAACACCCAGGAGTGTGGAACATGGAATCAAAGCTCTGGCTTCTGTCAACGATCAAAGACAGGAAACTGCGTTGCGCACGACAAAATGTCAAACTTAAGGTTGGTCATGTTATGTGACTTAACGGAATCGAAAGACATACCATTAACTTCTGCGTCGCATGTGATGTTGAGTGAACAAAAGGAAGAAACACCGCACTGTTGCTCAGAATTGCTTATGAAAAAATCAAAAAGAAAATACATTTACAGCGGTTTCGTAGTCCGTCCAGAACAAGCTGGCTTTGGAGCGCGTTGTAGCCTAATGAAAACTACTGTTGTTCGCTTGTATCACTCAATAGTCAACTGGAGGCGCCGGTGATGTAGATGATGACTTTGTACAAGGTGCTTGCAACGTTTTCTTTCACTCAATTGTCAGAAAATCGAAGTTTTAACATTATATCACGAAACTGATATTGAATGGGGAGTACAACCTGATAGGTACCGTCATATGTTGAGATTGGCATCTGCTGATTGTTTGAATAGTCATTCCTCCTATCGTCCACTACACTACAGGAAGTGGTATAATGCTTTGTGTTAAAAATACAACATGATCACAGGTTTTATCACCATGCACAGAAGCAATGATATGAAAGAAAAATTATGGGTTGGAACGATAACGAAGACTGGACATGAGCAGATGAAAAACAAATTCTGTTGTCATTCACAGCCGTACGTTCCACCACGGGAATTTATCGGCGTCGTGACTATTATCTGGATGTCTCTGGGCGTTTATCTGAAATTGCATCGGTTCAGATGACTACGCTACCTTGCTGGTGTTGTTTTTCACACCTTGTAATATCTGACGAGATGATCCAATGAGGGGTGTGCTTGAACTTTTGGATCACCGTAGTCCACATAATAGTAGAAAGATAAGCCAACTTTTCGCCGACGTATGGGATAGTGTCTAGAACAGTAGCATCATGGACGACTCTCGTACGTGCTGCATGTTAACTACCGCACCTGAATGAACCGTTGCTTGTCTTGTAGACGATAATTAAAGGAAGCTCCTGCTCCAAGTCATCAAGAAGAGGACGATGAACCAACTGTAACCAATTAGAGGCAGTTCAAAAGCGATGACATATCATAAAATTGATTTTATGTTTTCAAACTAACCTGATGATAAATACGAAAATCTGCTCGCTTTTTCACATGTTCCTCGGCTTTTGCAAAGTTGCACACTCCGATGTATACACTCCTATATCAAAATTCCGCCACATTGTCGAATTTTTTGCAAAATTTTCGATAGAAAACCCTTGTTTCTTGGTATAAAACATTGAAGGTACACATATTTAGTATCCATTTTGAAAGACTAACCTCGCTAAACCATTGAGTGATTGAGAAGGTTGCGGAGAGAGTGAACTAGGCAAGGAGAGCTCTTTTTCGTTTCCTGATCTGACTTTCTGGTCGTCATCACTTGGCATGTTTTGAAGTGATTAAATTTGAACGCGACGGATCTCGCTCTCTTTCTCCCCCTATCTTTCTTTTTCTCTTTAAGAGTGCTTATAAAGAAAACAACCTCTAGCATTCCACTCCTTTTTCTTTGGCCGTTCTTATTCTCTTTATTTTCTCTTCTTCTTCTCTCTCGTCGCTCCCTTCTTCTTCTAGTCTTTCTGTCTCCACTAATATCGAGATCCCTGACCAGATTTTCATTTCTGGAGGACGAAAACTCCGGCAGCAATTTGTTCCTATCGATCAGCAATAAGTGATTTTTTATTTTTGCCCAAAATTAACTGTTGAATAAAAAGCGCAAAATATACGCGTTTTCGAACTCCTTTGTCACCGTTTTATATCGCATAGAAATATATACTTCGTTATCGAGTCTTTAGCTGCTTCATAGAAATATAGCTTTAATTGGCAAAAAATCAGTGCTTTTCTTTGGCAAATGTTTCATTAAATATCGGCTTAGCTATGTTGTATAGAACGTTTTAATTAATTCATTCCATGCGTATGAAAAAGTGTGTAGGGGCGAATAGAGATAAGAAGCATATATGGAAATCGAGTGATTATCATCCTGCTCAGCAACTACACCTTTATAGCTACTACCGTTATCGAGTGACTGTTGCACCATGCACGTATCATCGTGTCTCACTAGTCCTAAAGCTTAAACATCACAGAATAACCTCAGAACATGCGACAGTATTGAATGGTACTTCTTTCACGGCAACGATGGGATACAATAGAGTATGAGCGACGTGGCCGAGTGGTTGTGATGCTCGTTACGGTGCGCGTGGAGCCGAGCTCCACCCAAACTCTCTCTGGCAGTCAACAACACCGCCCTATGGAGCGCCACAGCCAGATTATCTTCGAGATCGCAAGGAGACTCTCAATCAGTACAGTGAAAAAACACTGTGATGATGGTTCAAATAAAGTGCTAAAAATATAGTCAAATTTAGACGACATGTATGAATGTGGGTTTATCGACCGCTGCTGCTGCTTCTATAATGCAAACAGTTTTGAAGGAGCTATCGACTTGAGTACTAAAGCTATGTCTAATCTACATGAACTGCGTCTTTTCAAAGTTCCGCTAAAGCGTTAGTTCAGTAGGGACCGAGTCCGCATTCGCGATAAGTTCTTTTTGTTACTAGCAGAACTCGATGCGCTAAAGTTTCATACTTTCTTGGGATAGCAAACTTTAGTTAATATGAGATGCGAGGACAAAGAAGCCTTAATATCACTATTTACTATCAAATTACTATTTATTACTATCAAATTATCGTAATGTTTACATGCTAGAATTATCCAAGAAGCTGAACAGGCAGACCGTACCCACTCTTCGAACCAACATAACCATCACAGTTCTTTTTGTGGTAAATGATTGAATTTTCGAACTTTTATAATCTCAGATATGAGTAGACTAACTTCTACGTCGCATAATCAATCGATAATCGCACTTGTTCAGTTCATCAAGTAAATGACTTAGTACAAAACAAATGTTGCTAATTCAATTAGGTTATTCGATTGAAAGTGCGGAAAGCGCAGTGGTGAGAGATGACGTAAATGGACACATGATCACTATGTCAGTCCTTTTCCGGGTTGACAAAGCCATCACACTCATTGAAAACTCAAACTGTCACTAAACGTGTCTGGCAGAAGCTTCCATTCAGTCCACGAAAACCAGGGACTACCTGTGATGGTGACCTGGAACTGTTTTACCATTTTTGTTATTTCAGACTTCCACCAATAATAGTCTTAACTAGCACTCAACTGTATCCGTGAAAGAGAAAAATACTCAAATGGCACCCGAACACAGATACAAATCGAAGACACTAAGGTTAATTGGTGCGAAACATGAAACTGAATGAAGGAAGGGCTGATGCTTCGAATAAAGACACTAATGTCATATAAATAAGCAAAAAAAATATACAAATAAGTGAAAGCTCGAATTCAAAGAGACGTTCGAGCTGAGACGAGCTACAACTCACTCTTGACGCTTTCCACGCCTGGCTTTTGGGCTGTCTAACGGAGTGTCCCTGAAGTAGTCATGAATAGCACATAAATGAGTGGATATCGTAAAAAAATGTATCCGAGTTTGGTACCAGACCATTTGATGAAATTCTCCGTCCTATGCGTCAAAATTGTAAATGATCTCACGCGACATGTTCAGGTTATCGTGCCGTCGAAAAATCGCCGACAGAATGCTGATATGCTAATCTAATGAGGGTAGTATGAAAATAATATTTTGTCAAATAACCCTGAGGTCATATTAACTTCATTCTTTGAAACAACCACCTAGTGGTGAAGGCAGCAGCATCTCTATGTCTTTATGATTTTACACTTTTCTTCTTATAAAGATGAAAGGTGGTCGGACCACCCAGCTTTCCGGAGAAGTTACGCTTCGCCTAGAAAGCGCTAAAAGGAATATTTCCATACATTTTGAAGGCATAATATGAAGCTGGACTTGAAGAGATTTGAGATTTACTCCAGGCATGATCTAAAACCAAGAAAACAATTCAATGAACAACAAATCAATCAAATGAATTGCCAAGATCTTTCTTAATCATTTAGAGGTCAAAATGATTTCAAGATAACTGTCTGGCTAATGATTGTGATGGGGCAGGACGGGACGGGTCACAGGATTTGCCACGGTAGATATATCCATTGCAATCGTTGATCGTATGGAGCAAATAGGGCAGTGGCAGTGAATCTGTTCATAAAGCGAGCTGTCCAACTAATCCAGCGCTGGTACCAACCCATGCAAGATCCACCGAACTTTTCATCACGTGGAGGTTTAAACTTGTTACCAGACTTCATTCGGGAAAGCGCGTTTCCTCTAGTCCACGAAAACGCCTAATCGCGGCGTTCTCAGAATCTTATGGAAAGTCGATTCTACCAGAATTCGAAGAAAAAATCGTTACAGTGGCAGAAAAAGCCTCTTGCGGCAGCCACAACACATAAGCGATCAACGTCGAAAGCTTTGGTATATGATGGATGTGAGGAAACCGATCGAACGCAAGAACTGCTAGAATCCACATAGTATACAACCGATATCGGGTACGCAATAGAATAATAAACTAAAAATTGTTATAATCAAATGCTCGAGAAGGCTTCAGGGGAACAAAAATACTATCGTTCGGTTCCCTTCGCTTATGATTTAATTCGTAATACTAGAATGGCATGCCTCTTGCGCATAACACGTACGGATCTTGAACTTCTATAATGAAGTGTGAAATTGTGCTAAAGTGAAAAGCCGATTTCAAGATTAGAGTCATTTCCAAAAACCATGGTGTTTTTTTGATCGATAGTAATATCAAGCTAGTTTTATATATAGTTATATATAGTTTTATATATAGTCTAGTTTTGTCAAGCTTAGCTAAAGGTCGTGTAAGGCTTACAAGTGTACAAAAATATACGACTATAGGATACAAATTCTTGCTACATAGAAATAATCACCTTCTACTCTTTGACGACGAGTGAGTTGCACGTTGTTGGCAACGAGGTTTGTCAGCTTTATGAGCATCAATTTCGAAGTCGCTCGATTCTTCATCTTCAAATTTTTTAAGCCTGGCGTCCTCCTTGCCTTTTTTAGCGCTTTCATCGCGCTCTCTCCTTGAGCTGCCATCGGCTGATCTTTTTGTCGTAGATTCCTCTTCACTTCGTGGTTCTTTACCACTCTTATGATGCTTACCGCTTCTTCGCTTTTGTTCGAAATTGAAGTCCTTCAATTTCCTGAATCTCGCCAGATTTATAGTCATTCTGCTAGTTGGTTCTCACTTTCCCGGATTGACTTTTTTCCAGCGCATTTTCCGCTTTCATATAAAGAATTCACTTTCTTAATAAAATACAGCTTTATTGCTTGATTAAAAATTACTCTACTTGCAGCGTACAAGTAATTTTTGCTATTATAACAATTTGTACTATTAGTGCCTCACCGAAGAAATGACGATTATGGACTTACCATGAAGCTTTCCTCAGGATTTTTTTCAACGCCCGCTTACCTGTGATTTCTTGAAAAATCTTTTCCTTTGCGTTCTAGTATTGAAAGTAAATAATGAGTTTCACAGGCGGAGTGCGTTGTTATGCGTAATCTCGTTGTCTATCCAAACTTTTTCTCCGTTTCGTAAACACTTATATTTGTATTAAAATTGTAAGAAAAACTTCGTTATGTCATTTTGCGACTTAAGCTTTCTACTTTTATTTTAGATTGCAAAATAAACTCGTTACTGAGCAATAGGCCTAAGCAGCCTAAGCCTAAGCACAAAAGCACATGAATCTGCAGAGGAATCTTGGATTTCGGAATCATACGTTTTATCAAGAATTTTTTGAAGCGATGAAAATTTCGCGGATTAAGTAGCAAAAATCGTGTTCCACATGTGAATACCGCTGCGCGATCGATCAAGTCGCCGCGAATAGCGATTAATCCGAGTCTGAAATGTGAACTTCTTTTCGCTCTCACAGGGCGCTATAAAGACCTTTCGAGAGTAGGGTTTAGTCTTGAATTCGTAAAGCTTCATGCTATCCAATGCGCACTTGAATATTGTGAAAAGCTATCTACAAATCCCGACAGTACAAAAAAAAACACTCTGGTCACTCCAAGTGTGATACCCAAGTTCGTTTTCAGTGCCGCAGCACTCGGGAAAGGCTTCATAA
The DNA here is from genome assembly GCA_019055375.1 of Parelaphostrongylus tenuis. NCBI lineage: Eukaryota > Metazoa > Nematoda > Chromadorea > Rhabditida > Metastrongylidae > Parelaphostrongylus > Parelaphostrongylus tenuis. The sequence goes on from JAHQIW010003050.1 coordinate 188,163, forward strand.
AAGAAACCCCAGTTTGATATTTACGAAGTTTTTGCTAATGAATTGTTTTCAAAACTTCTAAGGAAAACCAGAAAAGTCCTTGTCCTCAACGCTGACAAAAAACTACGCTAAATCCGTCGAGCGTATTCTTATTCTTGATTTTGTGCGTTAGTAATTTATTGCAAACCATTGACAATGGGCGATCACAGCTCTTAAACGGCAACAAAAAGGTTTTCCAAAAAATCAGTTCAACCAAGTAATTCGATAGTTCCATACAAAGTCCTAGTGAAGAGTGAACTTATGTCTTGGCAGAACCCGTCGAGTGCAAGTGTCTCTCCAAAATTTGGAAGAAGAAATGGTCTGATAAGAAAAGCGAGCTTGAGCATTCGTGATATATATAAGTGAAATTTCGCAAGGTGGGAAAAAGCCGCATGCAGTGTCTACTGGAGGACATTGAAGACTTCTGTAATGAATTAATATTGAACGTTTCTGAAGTGGTTTATGTATGGAATTATACATCTCTCAACAAAAAATTAAGACTCTCCACTTTGGGCGTTCATAAAAATTAAATCATTCACTAGTTTAGCAATTATAAAATATGAATATAATATTTACAGTGAGCGGCAACTCAGCGATAACCTTTCCTTGTACTTTTCTGTTATAGGGAAAGGCTTCTTGAATGGGAATTTCACTGAGCAAAGAATTTCTACTGGATTATCACTAATCAATTGAAAGCTTGTACCTCGGAAGATTGAAAATTCAAAAGTACACCTAACACCGTAGTAAGGAAAATAAAATTGAACTTTACACAGATTGCGCGCTATCGCTAGATTTTTAGTTATTTCTTGGAAAATTTTTCTACTCTTTCGTAAAGATTTGCAGGTTTTTGTATTAAACATATATGAAAACTTTTTTATACCCTTCCATAGGCTTAAGCTTTCCGATTTCATTCGAATTGCCAAATAAACTCGCTGATTTGTCTAAACTAGGCAGCCTAAGAGTATGCACGAAAAGATTATAAACGTGTACAGGAAGTCTTGGAGTATCAGCCAGATGTTTAACCCAAAGTTCTCTCAAACTGAAAAATCTCAAAATTCAATAACGAAAATCGTGCGCCACATGTAAATCACTCTGCATGATCATGCACCGTAATTCACACACTTCATCCGACAAGCAGTGCGCGGCGTATTTCGTAAACTCAATCGCATTTTCACTGATTCAGTGCAATAAAACGTTTTTTAGAAAGCAAACATAGTGTTGGAATCGCCTAAAGTTACATCATGGAGTGATTACTGAGAGTCTGAAGGAGAGGCTCTGTTCAGCGAAGAATACTTTCGATAACGAGCGTCTCGTGTGAAACGCATTTTTTAATTTTGCTGC